>PVJH01010488.1:0-18253 GCA_004026705.1 Nesogale talazaci
GAGCCCATAGTACGTAGAACGCCTCCCCGGGGCTTCCTGAGACCCTACAACCTTACAGGAGACAGCCTGGGTTCTCTCCCAAGGGTTCAGACCGCTGAGCCGTGGGGAGCAGCCTCGTACCTGTACCTAGCCCACAGGCCCACCAGGCCTCCTTGCTTCCCTCTACTGGTGGGTTCACTCTTCAAGCTGCAGCCCGTTACACTCTGTGAGGGTATCCCTGAGCCCCAGAGTCCCTTATAGGGCCTTCCTTTCCCAGCAGCCCTGTCCTTACCATGCACTTCCCTGGTCTTGCCTGTGCCTCCACTGCACTGAGAGTCTGCTTCCGTCTCTAACCACTAGCCCAACATGACACTGGACACAGAACTGGTGCCACAAACACATCTGGACACAGAGCAAACTCACAATGTGCTCTCCCCGCCCCATGCCTGGCCTCCTTAGTACTCTGAAGCCTGGCTACCATTTCGTTTCAGAGAAGCCCAGCTGAGACAATGCTGGCAAGTGGTGTAGCCAGGATTTGAATCCAGGGCGGCAAGTGAACGCGGGCAAGAATTCATGAGCGTGAGCAATGAACGGGCGAATAAATGAATGCAGGAAGGAAGGAGAGAATCTGTGAGGTGCCAGGAGTGGTAGTGGCAACAGAGGTGCAATGCCAGCCTTGGGAGCTGATGGAAAGAGGTACAGACGGCATCTCTCCCCCTCCAGCTCCCAGGAAAGGCCTCATTTTCTCTCCTCACAAGGCGGTTTGGATTCTTTGCCAGGCTGTTGCCTAGCAACAGTGCCCTCGCTGGGCCCGGCCCCGCCCCACTTCAGTTGGCCAGAGCTGGGGGTGTGAGTCAGCTAGACGGTTAGCCCCTGGCAGGCGGGGAATAAGGGATAGGGGACCCGGCCCTTAAGCTTCCTGCGTTGCGGGGGGTGAGGGGGTCAGAAGCTGGGTAGGAGGGCCTATATAGGCCAATAGATGGCAGTGGGAGGTGGAGGGGTAGAGACCTTAGGGAGGGCTGACGCTTTTGTTTTTTCTCTGAAGTTACTCCAGGGTCACAGAGGTGGGGGCGATATTCCACTTGATAATAGCAGTAGCCGTGGGGCCTTGAGCCTGAAGTCCTGGGTACGTGTAGATCCTGGAATAGCTACTGCCCTTCCCAAACCCACTTCGCTCGTCTGGAGAAGGAGGACTTAGTGGCCACTCCCCCACGGATGCTAGGGCGGCTCAGAGAGCCTCCACTGAGAGGGTCTGGGCTATTTTCATAAGCAAGCAGAGGCAGCCCATCTCAAGAGGGGAAAGAATATATCCCCACAAAGGATTCACAGCCCCTCCAAGAGAGGACACAGAGACAGGCAGGCGTGGGACCACTGAGTCTGAAGGGGTCTGGGAAGAGTGGGCCTTGGGCTGGAGCATGGGGAGGGGAGAGGGCTGTGCGTGGGAGATCATTCCTGGCAGAGGCCTGAGATGGAAACACATCCATTGTCGCCGTTGATATCTCATGGAGCCTTCCCAGCAGAGCCACAAGGTTGGAATCCCAGCCTCTCCTCGCTTACTGACTGTTTCACTCTCTGACAGGTCACCTTCGTGACAATTCTTGATAAATTCACTCTCCAGCTGCAGTTGACCCTCGGCTGCAGGGAGAGGCTAAGGAGCTGGGAGGGGGCCAGGAGCTCTGACCCCCTGCCGCGTCGAAAGTCTGTGGGTCACTTTGGGTTTTCCCAAACCTTGACTGCTAATAACTACAGTGGACCAGAAGCCTTACTGGTAATATACAAAAATGAACTCACTTTTGTACGTATGTTACGTGTATTAGATCCTGTACCCGCCTAAAAGCTGCATTTTTTTATGCAAGATTTAAAAGTGCAAGACTTCCACATCTGTAGATAGGGCTGCAACGATGGCCTCATAAATGCCCTTTTCCTTCTTCAGATGGGGTTCATTTACCTCAAAACGATGGGCGATGACAAGGTCAGACCCCGGCCTACAGTGCATGTCAAGTAATTCAACTCGTCTTGCAATGGCCAAGGTCTTTCTCTGCTTTGGGGGGGGGGGGCACTTCCAGCACCCCCAGTGGTATGCTGCATGAGTTCATAGTTCATGGCTTTGCGCTAGACAGGATGGGAACTGTGGGAGAACCACGAGGGAGGACGTCTTCTTGCCGCCCACAATTTATTGAAGAGGTGAACCTTTCACGCAGAGATCATTAGATCCCTCACCCGTCTTTTAAAAACTCCACACAGCTCAAAGCTGCGCTGCTCAAACGCGAACTGCCTTCTGCTCGGTGACACCGTGTATGTGGGGCAGGATCTAAGGCCACTGATAGGCAAGAGTCACGCTCTCTGATGGCTGTGCGTCCACCTGATTGGGCCCGGATTCCCAGTGGTTTGGCCATTCGGTCATGATGAAACTTGGCAGTGATGTCATCTGACAGCTCTGTCATGATGTCATCATCCTCCATTGTGAGATCTGAATCCTCCGGTTTCCCGGAAGGTCAATTTTCCTATCAGGTCTTTGGACCCTAGCCACGTCAGTAAGGGAGGAGGGGTGTGCGTGCAGCTTCCACGTCACAGCGAGGGGAACGTCGGCTCAGAAAACTGAAAAAACTTTCTTGAAGTCGCACAGCTGGTGGTTGGCAGGGCAGGGAGTCCAGCTCACTTTCCCCGAGATGGTGCAGCTTCCGACAGAGAAGAAGGTGGCCGAGATGAATGAAGTGGTGAGACATGTGACCAAGTCGTGTGCAGAGGCCTCCTCACAAGGAGCCCCGCACCCCAGTGGAGTCAGAGGGCAATGGGGAGCCAGTGATGACCTCTGAAGCGGGAGGGAAATGCCCCGGGCTCAGACGGCCTTCTGGTCTCTCTCTTGCCGTCCGGAGCCATCTGTCTTCACCTCCTCCCCCTGCCACTCTCTGCATTCATCCACTCCACCCCCGCTGCTTCTCAACCACATGGAGAAGTCTATGTGACGGTGGAGAATGTAAAAATATATGTGCACCCGAAAAACAACGGGCTGACAGCACACAGCTATAAATACTCTGACGGGTGCGGAAGCGTTCCTCCGATCCTGTTTCCTGCCGCCCCAGGAGCGGGGGTGTGAAGTTTGACACATGGGGCAGGGACTCGGGAGGAAAAAGGAAAGGGGCCAGCCAGTCCTTTGTGCAATGCCTACTGTGTGCCGAGCCCTGGACACGCATGAGGTCACGGAGGCCTCACACAACCTGTCTCAGGGAGGCAGGGTACCCCCGTTTCACAGCCACGGGCGCTGGAGCACAAGGAGGTGGGCCACAAAGCCAGGCGGCAGTGCGGAGGCCGGGGTTCCAGAACGCTCTGCCTGCCATGAACTTTCTCTGGACGATGAGAAAGCTGACTCAGTCCTGGTTCAGGGCCAGAGGGAGCTGGAGGTCTGCAGGCACTCCCGCCCCTGCTTCCAAACCTTCCCCAGCTCCCCACTGCCCTCTACATGGAGACCTACCTCCTGTGTGTGCTCTGCACGCCATGCTCCCCACAGTCTGCTGCCTCTGCTCTCGCCACTCCATATCGCATCGTGGATTTGCCCCCTGGCTTCCGCTCAGAACCTAGAGGAAACCTATCATTCTGCCTGCTCGCGTGCTGTGCCCTGTGCCTGGCACCTTGCATCCATCTAGTCCCTCCTACCCACTGTTGGGGTCTCCGCGGAATATCACCTCCTCAGGGAAGTCTTCCTGGCCTCGTCCCTTGGACCCCTGCTACCTACTCTTCAAGGCCTTCAAGGCCTTCAAGGCCTAGCCCTGTGGCCTTGGCACACAGTGGATAAGAGGCAAAACAGAGGCCAGCCACAGGCAGGAGCAGAGGAGGTGCCTCCACCATAGGGCTTTGCCAGGACGGCCCGTGAGAGGAGAGGCGTGCCATGAAGACGCTCCCCTCTGATAAACAGGCAGGGTCAGGGGGTGCCACGCACAGTGGGGAGCGGACTTCAGGTTTGCTGGTGGTGGCACGGAGGTGATGGGGTAAAGTAGGCTTGAGGATGGTGGGAAATGGCTTCGGAAGAAGACTCAGAAGTAAAAGCTGGCTCCATCTCTTGGACGCTGGTCTTGTTTCCTGATCAGCTTTCCACAAGGGGTCTGAGCCCAGAGGCACCTCTGGTCAGTGGGAGACACAGAGGCCAGGTTGCTAAACAGGTTACCTGGTCCTTTTCAGTTCTTCCCTGTAGAGCGGTGCCATCGAATAGAAATGCAACGTGCACCACGTATGCCGTTTCCATGGTCTAAGCATCCACGGGGGCTTGGTTCCAGGGCCCCTATGGACACCAAACTCTTTGGACGCCCCAGTCTCTTCAATAAGTGGCATAGTGTTTGCATATCTCACACACAAACACACACACACACCCTTCTCCTTGCTTTAAATCATTATCTGATTCATAATCCTGACTGCCCCGCACATGCTCTGTAGAGAGCACTTGACACTCCCCCGTAGCCTTCGCCAAGGATCGCTTGGACCACTGCATGGCTTTTTGTCATCCCCGCTCCCCCAGTCGTTCCCGAATGGTGTTCATCCGCAGTGCAGCACCCACAGAGATGGAGAGCCGAACACAGTCACCTTCTCAGAAAAGTAAAACAAAAGCAGGTGAAATTAATTTTAACAATGTAGCCTATTTAACCCAACATATCTGGAGTACCCTTTTTTTTTTTTTTTTTGGCATCACTGCTCTCCGGTGGTGGGAGTAGGAGGCCCAGCCCCACTGCTGGAATTGAACCTCCGTCCCAGTGGGCCGCAGTCCCGCGCACAACCACTACGCCACCGGGGCTCAGCCTGGAGTATTCTTTATACATGAAATCAAGATAAAAAAATATTAACAAGCGTTTCTGTATTCTTCTTACTAAACCGGCGAAATCCAATGTGCCTTGCACACGTGCAACACATCGACAACACCTCTATGTGAACTTGCCACAGCTCAAGAATTGGACAGTACAGCTGTAGCCTATGAACTCCGTGAGAGTGAGAACCACAATCATGGCTGTGTTAGTCTGGGTTAGTTAGACTAGAGAAACTCACGGACACTCATATGTATATGAGAAAGAGGTTCATATACAAGAGCAAGTGAATATTGAGAAAACATCCCAGCCCAGTCCAGTCCAGATTAAGTCCACAAGTCCAGCATTGACCCATGTGTCTGACACCAATCTATAAAGTCCTCTTCAGACTCACGAAACACATGCAAATGATGTCAAATGCAGAAAGATCACAGGCCAGTGGGAGCAAAGTCTTGTGGATCCAGTGGCAATAGAAGCACCTCAGCACTGGCAGGGGTCTCCGCCTGACTCCGCCAATTCCCAGGGCACAGGGTCTATCAGTGTAGTGCATGTGTCTTGTCAATAAAGCATCATCGCTCAGGGAGTGAGCAGAGAGAGCGTGTGGGAGTATCTGTGGCCTGCCAGGAGGAAATCCAGGAGGTACCAGAATTCTTAGGAAAAGGCCACGCCCACACAGACTTCATTAGCTATACCCTAATTGACATACTAGACTCCACCCCTCACTCTTAATCCTTTCAAGTCCTAAAATGACACTAGATTATGTAACTCCCACAATGGTCCTCATTTATCATCTCCATGTTTGATACATTTGGGTGCAGAGGAAGCATTTGTTGAATGACTAGTGGACTGATTGATGGAATGAACAGATGGTCGAAGGCCAGAAACAAATGGTCCAAGACCTCCTCAGTTCAGAAGCCAGATACCCAGCAAGGGATGGAAAGAGCCTGAAAATAAATTTTAGTCCCCTCTCTGGATATGATTCTCTGCAGGACCATGAGTCCCTTCCTTCTTCAGGTCTGTTTCCCCATCTGTACAATAGACTGCATGATCAGACCAGACCATCACCAGATGACAAGCCCCAGAAGACAGGTGTTTCTGGATGGGGACCCAGTCCCCTCTCTACAGCTTCCTTCTCAAAGTGTAGCCCCTTCTCCGTCTGGAGGTTCCCTGCTCCTCACCTTCCTTTCCCTCTTGCTGTGTGCGATTTGGGGCCCTGGTCACAGAGTGGGTTACATGTTGGGCTGCTAACCACAAATCCTGTAGTTTGATCCCAGCAGCTGCTCCAAGGGATTAAGATGAGGCTTTCCACTCTCCACTTTCCACTCCCATAAAGATTGGCAGCCTTCGGGCTGAGCCCCGGTGGCGTAGTGGTTGTGCGCGGGACTGCGGCCCACTGCGTTGGAGGTTCAATTCCAGCAGTGAGGCTGGGCCTCCTACTCCTACCACCAGAGAGCAGTGATGCCCCCTCCCAAAAAAACAAAACAAAACAAAAGATTTGCAGCCTTCTTAAATGCTTCCTCTCCCCCCATCTTGATCCCAATTCTATCTTACAAATCCGGCTAGACCAGGGGATGTACACAGGTACCTATAGGAGCTGGAAACATGGAGAATTCAGGACAGATGATCCCTTCAGGACCAGTGGTGATACCAGGAGGGTGGAGCGAAGGTGGATAAAAGGGGAACCAATTGCAGGGATCTACATAGAACCTCCTCTCTGGGGTACGGACAACAGGGAAGGGGGTGAAGGGACACATTGGACAGTGTACGATATGATAATAATTTATAAATTATGATGATAATTTGTAAATTATTAAGGGTTCATGGTTGAGGGGGAGTTGGAAGGAGGGAAAATATGGGGAGCTGATACTGGGGGATCTAAGTGGAAGGAGGATGTTTCAAGAATGGTGGTGCCAACACATGTGCAAATGTGGACTGCATACAACTGATGTCTGTATCGATCATGATAAGAGTGGGATGGGCTGAGTCCTGGTGGCGTAGTGGTTGTTCGCGGGACTGCGGCCCACTGGGACGGAGGTTCAATTCCAGCAGTGGGGCTGGGCCTCCTACTCCCACCACCGGAGAGCGGTGATGCCAAAAAAAAAAAAAAAGAGTGGGATGAGGCCCCAATAAAATGATTAAAAAGAAGGACTGAGCCTGGTGGCGTAGTGGTTGTGCGCAGGACTGCGGCCCACTGGGATGGAGGTTCAATTCCAGCTCCACGGAGCAAAGGCTGGGCCTCCTACTCCCACCACCTAAGGGCAGTGATGTCTAAAAAACAAAAACAAAACAAAAGAAAAAACGACTAAAATGATTAAAAAGAAAAATAAGATTCACAGCCTCAGGAAAACCAAAGGGGCAGTTGTACTCTGTCCTGCGCTCTCTGTGAGCCAGGATTGACAGAGTTCTGTTTTAGGGGCGTGTGTGTGTGTGTGTGTGTGTGTGTGTGTGTGTGTGTGATTCAGGAGGTCTGAAGAGAGGCCCTCAAGTGAGCTTCTTACCCTACAGCCTCCGAATGGGAGGGACCAAGTCAGGGCTTCTGTTAACAATGACCTTGACATGGGGTACAAGATGCTGCCTGTGTTTGGCTCCCCTCCAGCCCCATTGTCACCTCTAGACATAAAATGTATTCCCCTCTGGGAAAAGGACGAGGTCGAGCGTATCCCTTCAATTCTACAGTGTGGGCCCAGACAGGCCCAGACCTGCCCAAGGTCACACAGCAAGTAGGATATTGCTGGCTACGTCTGGGTCTCTGTTTTCCTGAGAACATGGCGTCGTCCCAGGCCCATCAAGCATCAACACTTTAAATCCAGGCTCCACGGCTGTCCCCCACTGTGCCTGGATGTCCTTCTCTGTAATAATAGTTCCAACCTGTACAGGGTTGTGGTGACACGAAAGGCTTTCACAGACATCCAATGCTTCTAAGCGTGCCCACTACACTCTAAGACACGAGTACTTGCCTCCTGCATTCTGCAGGTTCACTGAGGTGAGGGTGCCAGGAGGGCTTGCAGACTAGGAAGCCCCCGCCCTCCGTACCAGCAAAGGATCTTTGCAAACTGCATTGAGATCTGCGGAGTGTTTTGTAAACGTTGACGCAGGAAGAAGGCGACTGTGGATGAGCTTGTTTTAATCCGGAAGGCACTTGAAAGTGGTAAATCACTGGGGGGGAGAGGAAAGGGGTGGGCTGAGGGTTTTCTAGGCTACTGAGTGCTGTGTGAGTCCAAGAGAAGTGGACTAGCAAAGGCCTGGCTGCGAAGTCAGGTGGGAGGATGTGGAGGGAGAAGCCAGCAGAGAGGATGAAACAACAGCCGGTCTCTCCCCCCTCTTCCCCACCCCCCCTTCTCCGCTTCTGTCACCTCCCATGCCAGCCAGTGCAGAGAAATTCCAAAATAGCTGCCGATTCCTGCAATTCTGTCCTGTGGCCAGGGAGGCCTCCCTGCATTGCTGACTCAGCTACAGGAGAGGGTGTAAATTAAGCAGGAATTGGCCCCACCTTCCTAGCATTCTTGCCTTTTCTTTTTTTCTTTTTCTTCTTCCCCCACCACAAAGGCAATGAACCTGACACCATTTAAAGATTTCCCTGTGGGTGGCCTCTCTGGACTGGGGAGGTGGCAAGCTCTCCGGCTGCAGCTGACCTTGCTTTGAGGCCCAGACACCAGCCTCCTTGACAGAGGCAACCAGGAGCCCCTGCTGTCCCCTCATTGGAGGAGTGGCCACGGTGACACGGGCTGCAGGCAAGTGGACACCTCTGTCTTCAAACCAAGGCAAAGGGACCTCGCAAAGGTCCTGGACTGAAGAGGGGCACGTGTCTGGGTTCCCATGCACGGCACTCTCTCATCCATGACCTTGGGCAAGCTCCTTTACCTCTCTGAGGCCCTGAGTCCCATGCCCTTCACAAAGGGTTGATAGAGTTCATCTGTGGATACATACATCATTCGATGAGTTCTGCATGATGTGTTTATGTAAACTGTCCCTTTCTCTATCCATTTCAGATTCTAGAAACATCTCCCACAATGGATTCTTGGACTATTTGTGCCGGGGTGGGTGGGTCGGTGGGCCTTCTTTCTGTCTTTCTTCTCAGGCCTGACACTAGGTGTGGTAGTTACATAAGAGTGTAGAGGTGGAATCGAGCCTGTTAATCAGGATATAACCAATGAGGCCTCTGTGTGAGCATGGCCTTCTCCTGAGGATTCTGGGAGCTCCTGTTTTTCCCACTTGGAGGCAGGAAACACACTCTCTCCCTTGGCTCACTCCCTGCAAGACATCCCTGTGGAGAAGACACACGGAGAGACAGGATGATGGAACCAGACTCCAGGAGCCAGAGAAGCTACGTGGAGAACCCTGCCAGCACCGAGATGCTTCCACCACCACTGGATTCACAAGACTTCCGACCCACTGGCCTGTGACCTTCCTGCATTCAGAGTCATCGCCCGTGTTTTGTGAGCCTGAAGAGGACTTTATAGATCGGTCTCAGACATATGGGCTAATATCGGACTTACGGACTTGATCTGGACTGGGTCAGGAAGTTTTCTCAATATTCAACTACTCTTGTAAATAAAGCCCTTTCTTCTACACATATCATGGTCTCTGGATTTGTTTCTCAACACTACCCAGAGGGACGCACTGAGTCACTAGCAACTGCCTCTTCTTAGGGCAGCCCAGACTGATAGGAGGACAAGGCAGGGCAGCAGGGCAGCACCCTCTGGAAAGCTTTTAAAGACAAGACTGGTATGGGTCCCACCCCTTAGGATTTAGATTCAAATGTTGGGGGACGGGGGCATTGATTAGTGAGTTTGGGTTTGATTTTGTTTAAATTTCACTCGATTCAAATATACAGTCAGGATTAGGACAGTTTTTTTTTTTTTTAAGCCAATAGGTCTCACCCCGTGGTTCTTATAATCTATGACTGGGAGAAGGTCGGCAAAATGGCATACAAGGAGTTATGAGGTTTTCTGGGCCACTGTGGACTGGGATTTAAATCCTATCTCTGCCATATCCCAACTGTTTAGGCTTGGGATAGTCACTTCCCCTCTCCAAACTCCCATTTCCTCCCCCAGCAACCTGGTAGTGGAATCCCTACCTCCCAGGCCAGTTGGGAGTAACCGATGACCCCACCTCGGCTGGGGACTCCACAAAGCGTGGTTCCGTGGCTCTCCAGAACATGCTGAGGGTTAGAGGGGAGCTCAGGCGTGGCCCCAAGGTGACCTTAATACCTAATGAGGAGAAGACAGGAATGGGAGAAAGGATGGCTGGGCTCTTATTTCCCTCCTGGCCCATTTCATGGTGTGGCTTTGCCCAGGTCGCTCCTGTCTCTCAGGCAATACTGAAGTCCTGTGACTATATCGAACTCAACCCTGGTGGGGGGCAGGGGGATTGTTTGAAGCTATGCTTTGGAGGCACACAGCCTTGGTTCCATCAATCGCTTGCTTGGACAAGTCACTCCACCTTCCTGAGCCTCCGTTTCCTCATCTGTAAGGCAAGAGGCTCAGAGCTATGTACATCTTCCCCCATCTCTGCAGTCCATGATGGCACGCTGGTAGCTTGGATTCAGTCACTGTGTGAGTATTTACACCAAGGAAATTGGCAAAGGCTACAAATCAAGCTATTCCTCCAAGAGTTAGTTTATCATTTACCACTGGGACTCAGCTAATGATTGTGGGAGCTACTGACTGGGGCATAGTAGGTATTGGTAAGCCGTAGTTAAACACTCAGCATCTGTCAGCCATGACTCTGTCCCTGGCCTGGTATAAGTTATTCATAGCTATCATCACGGATAATCTTAACAAGCCTAGGACATTTCTCGGGGAGGAAATGAAGGTTTCAGAAAACTTTGCTGACTGCAACTGTCATTCATTTTTTTTTTCTTTTTTTTCCCTCTTTTTTCAGGCATCACTGCCCTCAGGTGGTGGGAGTAGGTGGCCCAGCCTTTGCTCCTGGGAGCCGGAATTGAACCTCCATCCATCCCAGTGGCCGCAGTCCCGCGCACAACCACGACGCCACCGGAGCTCAGCATGTCATTCATTTTTGTAGTCCTACTAGGCGCTGAGTTTGTTCTTGAATATTCCTCTCATTTCGGCCATATAATCCCCCTCTCCCTCCTTAGAGGTGAGGAAACAAGGACGCAGAGAAAAGAAGCAACATTGAGTGTGGCCTCTGCCTTGACATCGAATCCCCGAGTCTTCATCTCTGCCAAGGCTCCCCCACCCCGCTGCCACCAGCGCTACCCCCTTCGGAATGAGGGCAGGCTCTGCCGATATGATCTCTCTGGCCCTTTCCAGCTCTGA
Organism: Nesogale talazaci; assembly: GCA_004026705.1. NCBI lineage: Eukaryota > Metazoa > Chordata > Mammalia > Afrosoricida > Tenrecidae > Nesogale > Nesogale talazaci. The sequence goes on from PVJH01010488.1 coordinate 11,051, forward strand.
CAACCTCGGTATTTAAATCAGCACATGAATATTTCACAAGCATCCCGGGCGAAAATAACCCCCTGCCTGGTTATGTCAGGCTGAGGCCCCAGTCGCTAGGCCACGGCTCTCCTGCTATTTGTGAGACATGCAATTCCACGAGGCCTCCCTGCAGCAGCCCAAGGAATCGATAGTCTTTAAATAAGTAATTAGAGGAGCCGAAGCTGAAGTCGGCCCAGCCAGGAGGGAGCAGGGGAATAGAAGCTCTTAACAACCCCAAGCTGGCTAGGAAGGGTCCACCTCTGCTTCTGGGTGGTGGCATGTGATGAGGACCGGGGCAGGGGAGAGGGGAGAGCAGGGTGGGCATTTACTTAGTGGGCACTTTCTGCTGGCAGGCTGTGTGTCATTCCGGTCCTACCAATGTTCTCAGAAGGACATTGAGGGTCAGAGAAGAGGCCACACAGCTTCAAAGCTACAGAGATAGCAGGCCTGACTGACCTCCATCTCGGGACGACTGGCCATGGGGGGCTGGGTCAGGCATTATGACAGGGAACATGGGAGGATACTTAGTAGCCCCTCTGGCTTCCCTGTGCTGGACGTCAATCAAAAACTCACTGCCATCGAATCCATGGTGACTCGTACAAGCAGCACTCCCTCTATAGCTGTGACAGCCAACATGTCTCCTGGGGCTCAGAGGGACCCCCAGTCAAGACTCCTGCTTTCCAATCTGCATTGACTGTGTTCCTCTCTTCCTTTGCCTCTCCTGGCCCTTAAGATAAAACGACTTGGCTCGTCCACCTTGGACGACTGCTGCTCAACTGTCACCCAAAATACCTTCCTGGTATTTAAAGTCGTTAGCAGATGCAAAACAGCTAACATGCGTCTGGCACCTTCTCAGTGGGAGCTGTTCAGTGATCCAAGGGTCTACATGACCCAGCCCTTCCCCTTCTCCTCCGGCCCCACTGGTGCCCCGCCTCCCCTAACTGATAAAGAGATGAGGAGCCACCACAGAAGCCTCCACTGCAAGCCTCTTCTCCCTCCCCTCCCCCCTGCTTCCTTCAGTGGCCTCGAGGAGTTGAGAAGCAGCAACAAAGGCGATCATTTAGTCCCAAAGGACCCGGGGGACTAAAAACAAAAGCTGCGACTTCCTCTTTTTCCGTGGTGCTATGTGTGTGGGTGGGGGTCAGAGAGGGGGGGAGGGAGAAGGTGGGGGGAAGGAGGGAGATCCATGGGGGAGAAGTGTTGAGGGCACTGTCCAGTAGTTTAGGGAAAACCTGCGATTAGAATTTAGTACCCCCCCCCAAAAAAAAAAAGAATTTAGTACCAAGGAAGCTATAAAAACCCATATAGACAAACATATTTTATCTCTGGGGTTGGTCATCGTGTTTATTGGTCTGTAGCGGGGTGTTTGGGTTCCGCTGACATCTGTGAGAAATGAGATTCCGGGACACTAGATTCACTTGGGTGCTTCTGAGAGAGTACCCGGAAAGCATTCGGGGGCCTGTCCCCACAAAAGCAGTCCCCAGGGCGGGTGCATGTGCGCATGCGTGAGTGTGTGCATGTGTGTATGAACACACATGCACACATCGCTCAAATCTTGCTTTCCCCAGCAGGAAGGCTTCTTAGATCCACTTGGTCTGACCCCCTCCTAGAACAGGAAAACTGAGAGGCAGGGCAGGGCGGTGCTTTGTTCAACATCCGAGACCAGCCTGACGCAGCCGCCCTTTCCTGAGCCTATGAGTGTCACTTTAGCTGCTACAACCAATTCCCAAATCCCAGGGACCCAACATAAAATTTCCTTTGGGGCCAATGTGGTCATCCCAGCACCCCATCTCCCTCCCTCGCGTGCCTCCACAGTGCCCTAGGGCCTCGGAGCCATCTGCCTTCAGCAGGATGTGGGCAACATGAGGCAGGCTGCCTCCCGAAGGTTTTAGGAACCAGCCCTGAAGATGACCCATGTCACTTCTGCTTGTGCTTTGCCACACCTAAGTCACACGACCTATGTCACCTAACTGCAAGGGAGGATGGGAAATGTAGCCTGAGTGTGCAGGGGAAAGAAACAGTTGCTTTGGGGAACAGTTGGCCTGGTCTTGGTGTGGGTCCCTGGGCTGGGTGCGAGGGGACTGAGATGGGGGACCAGCCCTTGGTGCCTCCAGGGTGCCAGGAGACACAGGTAACAAATGTCCCTGTCCGGAGATCAGCATCAAGACTCTGGAGCCCCCGTGCCACTGATCCCGGGAAGCCCACTTGCCTCTCCCTTGAGAGGAGCCCACCCACGAAGGGCCCAGAGCTCCCAGGGTCCTTCTTGCTCAGCCTGAAGGAGCTTCTTTTCTTTTCTTTTTTTTGTGGGCATCACTGCCACTGGTGGTCGTGGGCGCTACCCAGTGCTGCTCCTGAGAACCGCCACTGGATTTGAAGCGCCAAGCCCGCGGGCTGCAGTCCTGCACTCAACCACTAACGCCACCGGGGCTCAGCCCCTGAAGGAGTTTCTAAAGGTTGGCACGAGAAAGAAACAGGACAGTCTGGTTCATTTCCTGAATGGCCCTCTTCTCTAACTTGGAACCAACAATATTTCCTTTGTAGGGGGTGGGGAGGGAGAAGGAGGGAGTATCTCTCTGCAGGGTGACATGTCACTGCACACCAGCACAGACCCAAACTCTCAACAGAAGCCTGCTTGACAGATGACATGACTCCTCACCAGTCTCTCTCTCTTTCACACACACGCACACACACACACATACACACATACACACACAACTGCACCAGGCATCTACTGCTTTGGCTAACCAGCATCTATTTGGGGGATAGTGGAGATGCCACCTCCCCCTGACCAAAGCTGGGGTGGAGATACACAGCCCCGGCCACTAAAGTATGCACAGTGACCTATGTGAGGCCAATGAGACACACTCTCTGGGCCTTTGAATGTTTCCAGTGGCACAAAGACACAGGGTAGTCCCCTTTACAGAGGCTGCAGCAGCCTGGCACCTCGCAGTGTGTGGTAAGTCATCTGTGTGCCTGGTGATGCCAGCAGGGGCCACAGTGACAGCTGACAGGCAGCAGCCACTGAAGACGTGGCCCCATGCTGGGAGTTTAGGCCTCCTGCTTCTCACCTAGCCCGTGTCTCCTGCCCCTGTCAAGTCTAAGAGCCACCTGATCCTTTTCCAAGCAACGCCTCGAGGTTCAACCAGAGCCCTGCTTTATTAACTGCAGCGTCTCAAAAATAGATGCTGGCGTTTCGATATTTATTAATAGGAACCCGATGAATGAGGCTTTGGCACTGGCCCTGGGTCCCCGGCCACATTCCCTCCAGGAATTGCCTTCACGCTCAGTTTTGATGGGACCATCTTGGGTCCCCGGTGAGTCTCACACTTCCACTCTCAGGGGGAAGACTCCGGTCTTCATCTCGTTCCATCCCGGAGACTCCTGAGCAGCGCTAAACTCATCCGTGTTTTCACACTCCTTCCAGGTGCGAGGTCCTCGGGGCACAGAACCAACACAATGGCTTTTCTTCACAATCCAGAGTTTGAGAAGCTATTATTCTGAGAAGGAGGGATCCTTAGGCTTTACCCGATGTCAAAGGGGTCTAGGACGTAAAACCATGAAGCTCCCCTAGTCCACGGGTCGGCAAACGTTTGAGACGGAAGAGCCAACACGGTCCCTCACAGCCCTGTAAGATTTGAAAGTCAGAAATATATAATTTTAGAAGTAAAATCACCATTGTCTGAATAATACCCTTGAACATTTTTCAACTTTACTTCAGAGCCCGTGTACGTATCGAAGGAGCCACGTGAGGCTCAAGAGTCGCAGTTTGCCAAACATTGTTGGTCCGGGTTGGCCAGAGAAACCAATCCAGAGACACTCATACGTGTGTAATAGGGAATCTGCATCAAAGAGTAACTGTATGCTATGAAAGCATTCTCTCTGTGCCCCGCTGTCTGCCTTTAAGATTTTGCATAGTCACAAAGTCGCTCCCGAGGGTCTGTGCACGTGTTGGTTCCCAACAGACTCCTACCAGTTGGAGGACCCAGCCCTCTGCACCCATTCCTTCTGGAAAGAGCCGGCGCCTTCTTTAGGAACCAGCTTGTCTCCCCAAGCCCATCCTGGAGCCCCCGCAGGTGCTGCCGGGTGCTCACTCTCCATTCACAGACAGGGAGCTCTGGTGGAAGAGTGACTGCACACTGAGCTGCTTCGCCGCAAAGTCAGAAGTTTGAAAGCACCGGCTACTCCAAGGGAGAAAGAGGAGGTTTTCGATTCCTATGAGAGCCCAAGTTGCCAGTCTTGGAAACTCACAAGGACCGTTTTACCTCTTCCCACAGGGCCACTAAGAGCTGGCCTCGAGTCAGCAGCAGTGAGTCATAGGTGACGGGCCAAACAGGGGTTCTCAGCCTTGGCGCTAGGGCCTGGTGGAGGTACGCGACCGCCTCTAATGTCACAAGGTGGGTCAAGAGGTCAAGGTCAATAGTCCAAGACTGACTCTAAGGAAGCAGAAGTCAGACACGCCTCCACCCTTCAGTCTTTTTACCTATTCAGACACCCACGACATCGTCTAGTTTTCTATTAGGTTCAGTTACTCATTGCAATGGCCCCACAGAATTCATAGACCCTGCTCACAATGAAGAGGTTTATTAGGGAAGTAGCAGGTTATAATTCAAGACCAGAAATAACCCAAGATAGAATCCTTCAATCAGGACAGCCTCTTCTCAATTGTGTTCACAAGCAAGGCTCAGTCCTGAAGGCCCTTGGCCTCTGCCCTCCTCATGCACGTGTTATAAAACTCTTTTAGCTCTGCCAGTAAGAGCCCAGCAGCACCAAAGGGGCTCAGCTCCGGCTCCATGGGCCAGCAAGTCTAGCTCCACCAAGTGCCCAGAAGCACCCAAGTCTGCCAGCCAGCTTGCTGCCAGGAAGGACTCTGCTTTCTTGCTCTGCGGGCTCTGAAGCTCTCTGTGTGTCTCCGGCAGGTCGGTTGGTTCTGCCGCTGCCTCATCTCTGCCCCTGCTTTTCAACATCACTAGTTTAAGTAGGAGAAGGCAGGTGGGGGAGAGAGAGCAATAGAGGAGCTCACCACACTGCAGTTCCTGGTTCTAGTTTCTGTATGCCTGCCCTCCTGGGGAAGAGTCCTGGGGGCACAATGGTTACACGCTGGGCTGCTGTGAGATCAACAGTTCAAAACCACCAACCACTCCTTGGGGAAAAGATGAGGTTTTCAACTCCCATAAGAAGTTTCCGTCTCCGAAGCCCACAGAGTTTCGGTCTTGTTTTAGGCCCTCCTATCAGTTTGGTTATTCATCCCTCCCTTGAGTCTATCTTGTTCTGGTGTGGCAACGGTTAAGGGTTTGGCTATTAGTGGAAAGGCTGGTAGTTCAAATCCACTCAGCCACTCTGCTGAAAGACCTGGAGAAAGACCTGGTGATGTCCTCTGGCAAAGCTTATTCCCAAGAAGACCCTGGAGGGCAGTTTCACTTTGCCCCACAACGGTGAACGATTTTGTCACTTAACACCCCCACAGCCCCCGCTCATAGCTTTATGTGGATAGCAATACAAAGGTTTCAGGGGACTTCCCAGGGCAGAGTCTTTATCAGCACCCCTGTGAAGGTGCCTTTCACCTGGCACACGATAACCAAAAGCAGTGACCACATGATGGGTTAAGGATAAGTTCCACGAGAAGCAGGGCTGTGTGTCCCTTTCCCTCTGCACAGAACCTGCATGTAGTAGGTGTGCAGAGACCATGTGCGAATGATGAATGCAAAAAATACAGGCAAAATGAGAAATAACGTACCAGATACAGAGGAGAGAGCCATCAGCGCTATAGGTGTCAGGGAACTGGGATCTGAGGGATGAATAGGAGTTTTTTTTTTTTTTGAAGAGTGGAATTGAAGATGATGGGAGTGAGTGGTCATTGAGGCTGTAGAAGACAGTAGGGCCTATATTTTAAAAGGTTTCATTAGCAGTTGAGCTAAAAAGTAGGGCTTTTTCAAGGATTGGCTAGTTTAGGATTAAATTCAGGTGCTCCTGAAAATGGCCAGTGTTTCATCCATGCAAGTGAATGTCGATCAGTTTCCCTCACATCCCTGCTTCTAGGAATGTTATTAAGAAAATTTTCCTAATCCACAACTCTCCTAAAACTACCCCCACAGGGGTCATTGACAAGCTCCTGTTGCTAGATCAAGTGGGTGCTTTTCAACCTGACCTGCACTCTGGCCTCTCAGCGCCTTTCTGTATCCTGATCTCAACCCAGGACCCCCTCTTTGCCCTGCTCCTTTTTGACACCATCCTTGTCTCTTGGGGCCACCTCTCAGGGATCCCAGAGCCACATCTCAATCATCAGTGGCCTCCCACTGTCTGGACTGGGTTCTTCATGGCTCTATGTCCTCTGGAGACAACCTCATCCATTCCTGTGTCAGGGACCACTTAGAGCTGGGAGCTCTCAAATGTCCATGTGTTAGGTCAGGCCGGAATGACCAGAGCAACAAATCCAGAGACCCTGGTGTGTAAGAGAGTGCTTTCTATCAAAGAGCACTTATAAATTGAGAAAACATCCAGCCCATTCTAGATCAAGTCCATAAGTCCGATATTAGCCCATAGGTCTGATACAAGTCCCTAAATCCCTCTTCAGAGGCTTGCAGTCACATACAATGATGCAACAGGCTGGTGGGTGGGAAGTTTTGTGTCTCCAATGGAGGTGGAAGCATCTTAGCGCTGGCAAGGGTCTCTACGTGGCTCCTCCAGCTCTCTGAGTGCGGCTCTTCAACAGAAAGGTGAAGCAAAGAGAGACAGGCTCTCAAAGGGCTTGGCAAGCCTCTGTGCAGCTTAGCAACAGGAAGACAAAGTAGAGACAGAGTTCCCCAGAAGGCCCATGAGCAGGTCACACCCGCAAGAAGGCATCATCAGACTGTGACCTGAGTGCAGGCTAGACCCCACCTGTACATTTTATTTATCAAGTCCACACGAACTTATGTAAGGGTCACAGTCCACCTACTATCTCCTTTCAACTCCAAGTGTTGCAACTTCTCCTCCGGGCTGCTTCCCTTAGAATTTTGACACCTTACAAATGAGGCACATAACCTTTCCTACCCACCTGCATCCTTCTTGTCCTTTACCTGCCTTTTCCCATTCATCCAGCCTGTCAGGGACAGATTCTCAGACCCAGAGCAAAGATGAGACCCTGGACTCGGAGATGAGCAAGTCTGGGCCACCTAGGCTGGTCCACCTGCCTCCAAGTTTGTG
>PVJH01010488.1:18353-73592 GCA_004026705.1 Nesogale talazaci
CAGGCTCCCTGGGACTCCACCAAGAGCGATGGTTTAACTACATGTGGCTCTGCTGTCCTCTCCCCCCCCCCCCCCCCCTTCAGTTTCTCCTTAGAGGCCTGCAAAGGGATGGACAGACAGACAGCCCAGAGTACCTCCCTAGGCAGCCCAGGCAGCCATATACCCCAGACCCTCCTTCCCCCTCCTCAGCCAGTAAATCTGCCCAGGACGTGGGGGCCCCTCACATCCTTGGATCTCTTAGAGGCATTTCTTCATGAGTAAGTGGAGGACCGGGGGCCAGAACTATGACAGCAGCTGAAAGTTACCAGCGGCAGACTTCAATGTTCTTCTAACCAAAGACAAACAGGTATCCTGGGGAGCAGGAGCCACGCGCCTCAGTAGATGCTCAACTCATAGCGGACTATCAACAAGAGAATGTCTTACCTACTTTGTGCTCCCATAACAGACATGCCACAAGAGGGTGGCTTTAACAAACAAAGTCTATTTTCTCACAGTTCTGGAGGCCAAATCAGGGTCTCAGTCAAGTAGATTGCTTCTAGGGTCCTTTCCTAGTGACTGGCGTCCACGGTGCACGCTCGCTGACATCTGGCTTTGCCCACGTAGGTCTGTATGTCCACTCCGTCCGTGGTTCTTAGAACTCAAGCGTGCCTAGGTTTCGGACCCACTATAAACCTAACTAACGCAACAAAGAAAACTCCGTCTCCAAACAGGATCACATCCACCGTTACAGGGGCGAAGATCTTACTAGCTATTTTGGGGGGACACCGTTCAATTCATAATAAAGGGACACCTTTCGATGGAGAGAGTCGGGCTGCACTCTGACCAACAACTAGCCCCTTCACATTCACCACGCTCTGAAAGAGGCGCCTCGTCTTGCAGACTTTGGACCTTGGTGGTGCATACATAAAAGTGCTTTCATGCAACCATTTGTTGAGCACCTGCCCAGTGCCAGGTTCTTTGCCAGCTGCTACACGACGAAGAGCAATGTTAGCCCTGCCCTTGAGTAACAGCGGTGCTGAATGCGAATACGTAGGGGGAACGTAGAATGCATCAGGAAGAGTGTTATGTCGTGGGCTGCCTGTTGGGCTGCTAACTACAAGGTCAGCAGTCTGAAACAACTAACCACTCCTGGGGAGAGAGACGAGGTTTTCTACTCCCATAAAGATTTACTGTCTCAGAACAACCCTCTCCCCCGGGGTGGCGGGGGCGGGGAGGCCGACTTTGTCCTCTAGGTTACCAGGAGTCAGAATTAGCAGTGAGGAAGGGCTCATTGACTCACCTTGCCCGCACCATGACCCAGAGAGACGGCTGCTGGCATTATCTCCATTTACAGATGAAGACCTCTCAGACAGGTAAGGCACAGAGGGGTTGATAACCTGCCCAAGGTCACAGAGCCCACACAAATACCGGAACCAGGATGTGAGTCCAGGCGCCAGATTTCCTAACCTGTGCTCTCGGCCACCCTATACAAACTCGTGTGATAGAGAACAGGAGGCAGTAGGGAGAGCATCAAGGAAGTCATGAGCATGTGGCAGGTCTGCCCAACAAGTATGTTCAGGGAGTAGGGGACTAGTCAGAGAAGGCGTTCAGGAATCTGGTGCTGTACATTGAGACCTATAAGAAGAGGCGTCCAGGGAACGAGGAACAATCCTTATAGTATGAAGACCCCGAGACTTCAGTGTCCTTGTCAGACCCCATCTGCCTGGGTCTGGGCAAAGGGAACAGGCAGAAGCAGGCAGCCTTAGCCGTCCGGTCATTGGGCCACTTCCTCTCTGTCTGCCAGCTGTATTTTTAGATCTCTTTCTTTCTGTCACTGGGTGGGCTAGCAGAGTCTGGGACTCAGGTCAGTTTTTATCATTTCTTTCAAGCACGTCTCTCTCACCCTCCCCTTCTGCAGAGTCTGGAATGGCAGGTCTGATTGGAAGCCTCTTCTCCCTTCTAGTTATTGACTCTTCACTTGAGTCCCAGGGGCCCACACTCAGGTACCTATTGGCACCACCAGGCCCACCTCTCACTCTTCTGCCTGCTTTCTCTCTCTCTTCCCATCAGCTCAATTCCACTCCACTCCAAAGGTCCCTGTCAATGCTAGTGACCAGACAGGGCACTGGTGAGAAGGACCGAGAAACAACGAAGGGGGTTTGTTCTAGAGCCAGGGTGAGCAGCGATGATTCACAGTATAAACTGGGTCACCTATGAAAGTGAAAGGGGTACTATTAATAATCTTCCAAGACCACAGGGTAAACCTGAGCAAAGTAAAATCTATCATTTTTTTTGGGGGGGGCATCACTGCTCTCTGGTGGTGGGAGTAGGAGGGCTAGCCCCACTGCTGGAATCAAACCTCCATTCCAGTGGGCAAAATCTATCATTTCTTAGGATTTTCTAGAGAAGAAAAAATGGTGAAGCTTATGTAGTATATACATCCCTAACCAAACCCATCGTTATTGAGTCAGTCCTAAGCCCCGGCAATTCTGCAGGGGAGGTGGGGGAGGGAGGGGGTTCCAAGGCTCTTAGTCATTATGGGAACAGGAAAGCCTCATTTTTCTTCTGCTTGAGTTTTATCTCAAAGAAATGGCTCACACATATAGAGGTGGGCAAGTTCCAAGTCCATGGGTCAGATGTCAGGCAGCAGGCTTCTCCCGACTATGAGGTCTGATAAACCCAAGATCAGGAAATTAGGTGACAGGAATCTAAGGTGACTCCCTGGCTTCTTGTTTGGTATTTGGGAAATTGTTCTCCCCTTCACCAGTTAGGTATAATAGCATGGCAGACACTTTTGATGAGACCCTTCTACCCCAAGGTCACCATACAGTGTAGGTCACCAAGGACCCAGCCATTTTGAGATTCTATGGTCCCAGGAAACAGAGGCATATGAATTCCAGGTCTACAGATGAAGTTTCTGGCTGCAGAGGTGAATAAATCTAAGGTCAACAAATAAGATGTCAGGCTGTTGACAATTTCCAGGATCCGTAGGCAATAATACAGCAGGCCACTGGCTTCAGTCCAAAGAACCAGAGGTTGACTAGCCAGATACAGGATCCAGAAAGCGAGTAAACTGTGTTCATTTTATTGGAAGCAGGCCGTACCCTTAAGGAGCAATAGGTCTTAACAGCTAAACCACAGAGAATCCTGGCCCAGCCAGGTTGGCACAAAATCTGCACTGTCTCAATAACTTCCCTCATTAAAAACAGAAGGACAGAAAAATGAGGAGGGATGTGACAGATGCAGGACAGGTCAAAGGGAGCCTCACCAGGGTTAACAGCAAGCTTATGGTGGCAATAACCTATGGGTCTATCTGTCCCGATCCTAGGTCCCTAGAGAAGGGATAGAGGAGAGTTCCATATGGACTGTAGGTGAGAAAATATAGACAATTCAATATAATTAAAACAAACTAGTCACCATGGAGTCAACTATGATTCATGGTGACCTTGTGTGTGGCAAGGTAGAACTGGTTTTTAGAAGTAGATCACCAGACATTTCTTTTTGTTTTTTTAGGCATCACTGCCCTCTGGTGGGAGTAGGAGGCCCAGCCTTGCTGCTGCTGGATTTGAACCTCCAACCCAGTCAGCCGCAGTCCCGCACTCAACCACTACGCTACCAGGGCTCAGGCAGACATTTGTTAAGAGGCACCTCTGGGTGGATTTGAACTTCCAGCCTTTCCGTTAGCAGCTGAACACTAACTATTTGTACTAGGTAACCAGAAATGAGACTGGAGGTCAAGTTGAAGGCACACACCCACACAAAAAAGTTGAAATATTCTGGTATTCAGGAGCCATCAGAGGATTGTAGGGGAGGGGGGGCGGGTAGGGAGGGGTTGGAATAGGACTCAGATTTTTGGAAAGTGACTGCCACTAAAAATGGAAGATACTGTGCAAAGAAAACCATTGACAGGAGTGTAGATATTCAGGTGAGAGATATGAAGCTAAATCTCAAAGGGAAGCAGAAAAATGGGTCCGATGACCAGGAGATGGGGAGGGAGGAGGGGCTGAGGAGAAGTAGGGTAAAGAAGGGAAGATGTCTGGGGTAACTCACTGGTTCTTGGTCTGATGTTTGGGTAAACATTCCCATCTAGGCAAGCAGGTTTAAGAGTGTGGTGGGAGGTTTTGATAAGAATCTTCCCGGTGGCGCAGTGGTTGTGCGCAGGACTGAGGCCCACTGGGATGGAGGTTCAATTCCAGCTCCACGGAGCAAAGGTTGGGCCTCCTACTCCCACCACCTGAGGGCAGTGATGCCCCCCAAAAACAAACAAACAATAAAAAAGAGTCTTCTGGCCTGGGGTCACTAAACAGGGTAGGATCACCAAGGACACAGTCACTTTAAGAGTCCATGCCCCCAGAGTGAGCGAGGTCAAACAGGTTTGGTGGCTCCAATCATCAAGATTTCCTTGCCAACTTCAGATGAATCTTGGCTGAAAAAGTTTACTTGGGTTAACTTTCGGTTATGCAGAGGCATTCAACTGAGTGGCTCATAACAGATTCTAGATAAACGTTCTATGAAGGGGAATTCCAGAATGCTTAATTGCCCTATGAAACCCAGACATGGACCAAGAAGCAATCATTTGAAGAGAGTAAAGGAATACTGCATGGTTTAAAATCAGGACAGACGCACTGGGCTGGGGTGTTGCTTGTACCACACCCCAATCGTATGCTGAGCAAATAAGCTGAGAAGCTGGGCCTTCTGAAGAAAGATGCGGAATCAATATGGGGGGAAGACTCACAAAGGTGAGCTACACAGATGCTCTAACCTTCCTAGCTGCAAACCTTCCTGTACTTAATGAAGATCAAAGGCCGCAGCCCACACGATGCACGACACCTGCGCTTAAAGAAGACACACGTCCTTACAACCGGACTGGTGAACAACACGGTGGTAAAGGGAGGAGGGATCGAAGTTGTCAAGGATTTACTTGGATCCACAATCAAGGGCCCTGGAAGCAGCAGTCAAAAAATAAAATCCTGCTTTGCTTTGTGCGCATCTGCAGCAAAAGACTTCTTTGAAGTGTTAAAAAGCAAAGAGGTGGCTCGGAGGACTAAGGTAAGGTTTACCCAAGATCAAGGTCAGGTTTACACAACCATCAAGATAAGGAGAAAAGATGTCTGAGGTGGCACAGTGGTTGGGCACTTGGCTGCTAACAGAAGGTTAGTGGTTCAAAGGAGAAAGATGTGACCATCTGTTTCCATAGAGAGGATAGTCTTCAAAACCATATGGGGCAATTCTATTCTGTCTTATAGGCCTGCTATGACTCAGAATCGACTTGACAGCAATGGATTTGTTTTTTGTTTTTTGTTTTTTTACCATCAGGGGACATCAGAGTCTGGAGTAACTGATCTTTTGAGGAATGAGCAATCAGGAGAATGTCATCTCTTCCCCTCACGACTGGGTAAAGGCACAGAGGGACCTAGGACAATTCTTCCCCTAAAGTTCGAGGTGGCTGAAAAAAGGAAAGATTGACATGTCACTTTCTGATTGGATATCTGTTGATCCAGGGGCTACCCTAGGTCTTGTCGTAGGGCCACCAAAGTTGGGCATGGTAAGGCAGTGCCAGAGTAGTAAGTCCCTCTGTCAGGTTAGGGGATCTAGAGAAACAAAACCACTGACACTCATATGTGTATCGGAAAGAGTTTGATATCAAGAAGCACTCATATCTAAGAGGCATCGCAGCCCTGTCCAACTTCAGTTCATGAGTCCCATGCTAGCCAGACCCTTCTTTGGACTCACATAGCTGCAGGCCGATAATGCAGAAAGGTGCAGGAGGATGCAGGAGATTCACAGGCCAGTGGATGCAGAGTTGCATGAATCCAAGATCAATGAGAACATGACAAAGTGCTGATAGTTTTCAGGGTCTAGAGCAGCGCTTCTCAACCTGTGGGTAGTGACCCCTTTGAAGGTCGAACAACCCTTTTACAGGGGTCACTCAGTTCATAATAGTAGAAAAATCACAGTTATGAAGTACCAATGAAAGTGATTTTATAGGGCTGAGCCCCGGTGGCGTAGTGGTTGTGTGCGGGACTGCGGCCCACTGGGTTGGAGGTTCAATTCCAGCTCCCAAGAGCAAAGGCTGGGCCTCCTACTCCTACTCCCACCACCTGAGGACAGTGATGCCTAAAAAAAAAAAAAATTAATTAATTAAAATTTTTTTTTAAAAAGTGATTTTATGGTCACTGTTAGGAATTTTGCGTGCAAAACGAAGGAAGAGTCCGAATTAGGAGATATTGAGCAGGCTTTATTGGGAACAAGCGGACGGGTTCAACAGCTTGTGGGAAGCAAGAGGATGAAGCCATGCCCAGTCAAGGCAGAGGGGAATTGTTATACCCCCTGTCGGCCCAGAAAAGGTCAGGCTATTCTTTGCAAAACAGGGAGGAGCAGGGTGTACGTGAAGGTTGAGTCGTTCCTCCTGTGGCCTTGGGGAGGGGTAGGTTGTTCCCCCTGTGACCTTGGGCAATTGCAAAAGGTCAGGGGCTGGGTTGAGGAGATGTAAATACTTCGCAGAAAGTGGCTAGCTCCAGGAACGCAAGTTACAACAGGGGAAGGGCAGGGGCCGTTGCCGGACTTGGACAGTCACCACAACATGAGGCACTGTATGAAAGGATCAGGACATTAGGAAGTTTGAGGGGCTGAGCCCTGGTGGCGTAGTGGTTATGAACGGGACTTCGGCCCACTGGGACGGAGGTTCAATTCCAGCTCCACGGAGCAAAGGCTGGGCCTCCTACTCCCACCACCTGAGGGCAGTAATGCTCCCCCAAAAAAAACAAAAAAAAAGAAAAGAAAAGGAAGTTTGAGAACCACTGGTCTAGAGGCATCATCAGGTGTGACTTGATTGGCAGGGTGGACTCCTCTCCTACAAAAGGACAAGTTGACATAAAACCTAACTGCCACAGCCCTTTGGGTTCTGGTCATTCAGAGGTGTAGAGATCAGGTGGAGTAGAGGTTTGGAGAGTCGAAAAGATTAAAGACTTCAGACTTGCTGGCAATCTCATGACATTGGTTGAAGAGTCTTGGGCACCTGGGGGATGGGGTTGAAGTACTAGCTGAGGGCTAACTGAAGGGAGTAGCTTTGTCTCTGAAAGGCTCACCATGCCTAGAGAGAAAGGACTGGAAATGTTGGATTTCATGCTCTTGGGGGCCCAGCCTACAGCCCTGATTCACAGATGGCTCATGACAATCTCCGGCCACTAGGGAGGTAACTAATCCCTCTTTCTTCTCCCTCAAGTCCAGAGATAAATCCAGAAAGGTGTAGAGGGATGTGTGTGTGTGTGTGTTATCACCCTGATGCCCCAGGATGATAACACACACACATATATACACACACTCACACTAACACACTCCAAGTCCTAGAATAACTAGCTTAGCTTGTGTTGCAGAAGCAGAAAAAAAAAAAGTTCTGAAGCAAATCTGAAACTCTGTTTTTAAAATGACCAGGCCTTGAGACTTCTGGCAAGATGGAGAACAAGGCAGACAGGCTACACAGACTCTTGACACAAGAAATAAAATGAAAACATTAAAAAGAGGAAAACATGCAGTTATGGAACTTCAAAAAGGAGAAGAAATTAAGTCAATTACAAGAAACTGAGTGAAGGGGAAGACAGTATACAGTAAGAGAGAGGTTGGTAAAGAATGATGAATGTGAAGGAATGGAAACATTAAAGTAAACAGTATACATGTATGTGTAGTGAATATTTGTACACGGGCACTTACTTATCTTTGCTGCAACTTTATACCTGGATATGGCAGAGCGTAAGAGTACACAGGGGTAAACTTAGGCACACTTCATGAACCAGGTATCTTGGTATCTTGGTCTACATCCTGTTTGGTTGAGTAGTAGCTAGAGTCTTAAAAGCTAGTAAGCAACCACTGAACGTAAATATCGGCCTCTACTTTCTGGAGGGAAAAAAGGATGAAAATAGGGTGATGGCATCACTTCTCAGCCTTTTAGCTAATATCAAGTGTGAAGGTAGCAGATGGACATTGGACCTCTACTCAGGTACTCCCTCAATGCAAGAACACTTTGTTCTATTAAACTGGCATTCCATCATGCTCACCTTCCCTACATGATTACTGAAGACAAACAGGGTACATCAGCAAATGTGGTGAAGAAAGCTGATGGTGCCTGGCTATCAAAAGAGGTAGTATCTGGGGTCTTAAGAAGCACACCAAAAAAAAAAAAAAAAAAAGAATAAGAAGCACACCAACCTGTGTGATCAATGTTGATGGAATCAGGTATTATGCATCAAAGATCCAGAAGAAAACCATACCAAATATGAACGGGGGTAGAACATGGAGTGAAGACCCAATGTCCATCCACAGACAATTGGACATCACCTCACAGAGGGGTCACAGGGAAGAGATGAGCCAGTCAGGATGCAGTACAGCACCAATGAAACACACAACTTTCCTCTAGTTCTTTGGTGCTTCCTTCCCCCCTACTATCATGACCTCAATTCTACTTGACAAATCTGTAGCATACTGCTACAGATAAGAACCCCAAACACAGGGAATCCAGGATAGATAAGCCCCTCAGTGCCAACAATGTGAGTAAAGAAACCAGAAGGATTAGGGGAGGGTCAGGGAGAAAGGGCCATAGATTACAAGGATCAATCAATCTATAGCCCTCTCCCAAGGAGATGAACAATGGAAAAGTGGGCGAGGGGTGACAGAGGATGATGTAAGATATGGGTGAAATAATCTATAACTTATCAAGGATTTGTGAGGGAGGGCAGGGGAAGGAAGGGAAAGAAATGTGCAGCTGACATCAGGGGCTCAAGTGGGAAGAGAATGTTTTGAACATGATGGCAGTATATGTACAAATGTGCTGGACTCACTGGATCAATGTATGGATTGTGATAAAAGATGTAAGAGCCCCCAATAAAAGTATGTAATAGGCTGAGCCCAGTGGCGTGGTGGTTGTGCGCAGGACTGCAGTCCACTGGGACGGAGGTTCAGTTCCAGCAGTGGAGCTGGGCCTCCTACTCCCACCACCGAAGAGCAGTGATGCCAAAAAAAAAAAAAAAAAGAGTTGCCTACAAAAAGTATTTAATAGAAAAAAAGAGAGAGAATATCAAGGCTTTGGTTAGGTGCACCTTAGTCCTCAAAGGAGCACCCCCATTTTTCAACATTAAAAAAATAATGTTAATGAGAGTTCTTACAATTCTTATTACAATCCATACATCAATTATATCAGGCATGTTGGTACATATGTTGCCATCATTTTTCTTTATTGAGCCCTTGGTTTCAGCGCCTCTTTTTTCCCCCTTGTCTACCCCCGCCTTGTAATCCCTTGATAGATTATAATTCTTTTTCATGTCTCACATCGACCTCTGTCTCCCTTCCCCCATGATTTCCAGTGTTCTTTCCCCTGGAGGGGTGCATGTGGTCGTGTGTCAATCATTATGATCAGTTTCCTCCTCTTCTCAGTTTCCTCCTTCTTCTCCTCTCCTCCCTTCACCCTTCCCCTCTGGTATCTCTTGTCCCATTCCTACTCCTGGGTACTGGGTTGTTTTTAATCATTTTATTGGAGTCTCATACAGCTCTTACCACAATCCATACATATACCCATTGTGTCAAGCACATTTGTACATATGTTGCCAACATCATTTTCAGAACATTTTCTTTCTACTTGAGCCCTTGGTATCAGCTCCTGCTTCACCCCTCTCTTCCCCCCTCCTTCCCTCATGAACCCTTGATAATTTATCTTTTTTTTTCATGTCTCACACTGATCAATGTCTCCATTCATCCACTTTTCTGTTGTCCATCCCCCAGGGAGGGTGTTATTTGTAGATCATTGTTATAATAAAAAATACTTATCGCTACACAACTGCCTGTTGAACCCTTGCTGTGAGTATATCAGGAGGCCAACCTCTCCCTGATACCCAGCAAAATACATGATGTGATTTCTTGACCAATGAGTCCCAGGCATCAATCTTGGGTCCAACTCAAATGAAATCCATGGCAAGAGCCATACTCCCTCTGAGGTTGCTATTGGTTCCATTGCGAGGAGCTTTGCTTCTGTCTTGCTGAGGTGAGATGTCACCATCCTGAGGACTACAGTCATGGATATCCCTCCAGAGGGCCTCAAGTCCTCTGTGCTGGCCTCCCTCTCAGCAAGATGATAGCCAAGAACACTCCGTGGAGCAACATTGGGATCCTGCCCAATGTGAGAGAATGACACGACTCCATCCATGAAACGTCTCTCCGCCCCTAGGAACCTGAGTGAAATAAGTCCATCACAAAAGGACCCACGTTGTTGGAGAAAAACTGTACACACAGAAAGCAACACGATTTAAGGGTGATCTGTGAGGGAGGGAAAGCCACTACCCCAAGAGTAGACATGTGCTTAACTCGGATGCAAAGAGAGATGGTGCCCAATGTGGGTGAAGTTGAAACAACAAAACCAAGACAAAGAAGACACGGACAGGTGCACAGACATGAAAGACAATAATGGTGAATACTAGAAAATCCTGCGATATTGGTGGCAGCAATTAGGTATGAGTGGATATACAAGTAATTATGTAGGCTGACAGGGGTGGAAGAGCATATGGACGTACACTTGCATATATATATGTGTGTATATATGTGTGTGTGTGTGTATATATATATATATATATATATATATATATGAGTTGGCGCTGGCTACCCCTACACATAGATTTGCACCTGATACCCATGTACATACAGGAGCCCACAGTAAGCATTCACACTCACTGCCATTGAGTCAATTCTGCCTCTGGGGGCTTTCAAGGCAAGCACTCTTTACAGGAGCTGAAAGCCCCAAGCTTCCTCTTGTAAAGTGGCTGGTGTGGTCAAAGAGCTGACGTGGTGGCAAGCGGCCCAGCTCAGAGCCCACCGAACCACTTAGCCAAATCCAAACATCTCCAGGGATGGGCATGCTGGGTTTGAGGACTAGTGACTATTCTCTTGGGGGACATCTAAATCAATTGGCATAACATTGTTCACAAAGATAATATTCTACATCCTACGCCTGGGATCTTAAAGGCGATTGAGTGCCAATCTAAGTTACATCTAATGGTCTCTTTCCATCGAAAGCAAAGAAGTGTAAAGAAAACTTAAAACTCAAGGCGGGGGGTGGGGCGGGGAGGATTAGTAAAAAAGACTAATGGGCGCGTGAACCTCAGCCTCCTCTCACCTGAGACCTAAAGAACTGGATGGTGCCCGGCTAATGGTGTTGACCATTCTTCCCAGGGTCATAATAGAAGGTGCCAGATGGAATGGAAAGACAAGTTAGAACAAAATTCAAATTCATTAGAAAGAGAGAGAGAGGAGAGAGAGAGAGAGAGAGAGAGAGAGAGACCACACTTACTAGTTGGAAAGAGATCGGTGGATCCCCAAGACCATAGCCCTTTGGTACCCTTATAACTTAGAATGGAAACCGCTCCCAGAGATTGCTTTTCAACCACATAAAAGGTGACTGAACAATAACACAAGGAGCATGGTCCTCAGAACATTCAACTCTATGAGAACAAAAGGGTAGCATTTACCACCAAAACAGAGCTGAGAAGGCAGCCAGGGGCAGGGCAAAGGGGTCTATGGAACTGGGGACTCCAAGGTGGAAATGGGAGAATGTGGACACACTGTGGCGACTGCACCCCAGAGCACAGAACAGTCTGTGTAGACAATGCCGAGTAGAAACCTAATTTGTGTTGTCAAGCTTCCCCTACAGCACAATAAAGTACGCATGTCTCTTTTTAAAAGCCCGAGAAACATGTCCTTGTTCTGTAGCACGGGGAATGAACAGGAGACAGAACAGACTCAAGGGAAAAAATTTGGTTTGGAGTTTGGGTGGGACAACCAGGAGGTGGGGCGACCCAGGGAGGGGGCTCTCGTGGGAGAACCGAGGACATGGGAACAGAGGTGATGCAGGTGGAGAGAGAGGGGAGCCTGGGAGCAACATCTTGGAGAAGCAACATTTCGGAAAGGAAGAAAAAAATCCCTGCAGGACCTTCCCTGAGAGCCGTGCAGCTGCCAGATGGGCTCCCGGCCAAGCTCCAGGCCAGACCACCCCTCTGGCAGCTGACAAGATGGATCTCTCACCGAGCCTGCTGCTTTGGGAAACCTAATGGCCTTTTAGTCTGCCCAGGTGGGCAGCGGGACAAGTTCACCTCCTTGCTTCCTGCCACCCTCCTCCCCCACTTCCTCACTGCTTTGGCTGATGCTCAGGGCAGCCTCTGAGGCAGCCCCGCATTTCCAGCCCCCGCCCCTGGCCAGCACTGCTTTCCCCCCCCCTGCCCCCCACAAGGCCCCAGGTTCCAGACTTTCTCCACAGCGCAGTTGGCCAGCCTAGGCTCCTGCCCTCTTCCTCTTCCCGTGCCACGTCCTGGGGGCTCCCAGCCCTTCTCATCTTGCTGCGAGTGCCACTTGAGTCTGGTCTTTGGACTGAGCCACCCTACAGGTTCTGGGGCCCTTCCCACCCAAGGCAGCCAAGTCAGCCTGCTCTCTGGGAGTCAGCATCCAGACCCTCCTAAGAAATTCCTCTGACCCTGTGCCAGGCTTCAGGCCAGACAAGAGGGTGTCTGCTCCGGATGAGAGACTGAGACTTGGAGGACTCCAGGACGCCCCCTAAGCCCCAGGTCTCTTTCTAACCTGTCTCATCAGCCCAACCCATGTCCAGACTCACACTGGAGTCCTTACCCCCAAGCCCTAGGTGGGGGCCTGGGGACACAGAAGGAGGACTCATCCCCTCAGGGTTTGGGGGCCTCTCTAAGCCTCAGTTTGCCAACTCTATGGAACTCATTTCTCAGTTAGAGTCCCTTCCACTTGACAATTTGAAAAGTGTCAGCCCCGGTCCTTACTCCACACCCCATCAAAGTCTCATGCCTGCCCGATTATGTCAGGGAGCTCAGGGATGGCATGCGTTTTTCTACTTTCCATCTGCCCCAGCCTGCGACTTCTGCTGAATTCATTACTGGCTGGATTAGGCCGCTGGCCGACCCAGGCCTGCTGTTTCATTTTTTACACAGCCCGATTGAGACGTGGCGCCCCGCCAGCCCCTTCCCCCGTTTCCACCAAGAACCCACCCACGGAAGGTATTTGGGTGTCAAGCCAACTGAGGGAGGTCCGGGGATGCTGGAGGGACAGTTCAAAGTGCTCCAATCAAAACAACTCCGAGGGAACCGTGGACAGTCCTGGTCTTCAAAATTCTTTTGTCAACTCACCCTGGGCACCCTTAGTGGCCTCACACAGTGTCAGAGTGCCCTTTGCCATCTGGCTTGTTTTCTCGTTTCTTTCAGCATCCTTCTTCCTCAAGAAGCCAAAGAGCCTTGACTGCAGTCTGTGGGTTTTGCTCCTTGACAGCCTGGTTCTGTGTGCCTGCCTCTTCTCAGCTGTGGGATCCCAGACGGATGCTCTAACCCAAGGGTTCCCAACCTCCCTCAGAGCCTTTCAGACATGTGGCGGTGACCCCCCTCCCCCAACCACAAAATTCTCTTCGTTGATTCTTGATAACCGTCATTTTGCTAGTTATGAACCAGGAGACTGCTGTGGAAGGGTCCTTCAACCCTCCAAAGGGCTCGCGACTCACAGGTTGAGAACCCCTGGCCTAACCTCTCTGAACTTCAATTTCATCGGCAAATGAGGATAAAAAAAATAAAAGATAACAGGGCCCCTTATAGGATCCGCCAGTAGGGATGGTGGTCCCTCACTGCCATGGAGTCTATGCCAATTCATCGTGACCCTGTAAGACAGGGTTGAACTCTGCCCACTGAGTTTATGACAATGTAACTCTTTACGGGGATAAAGATCCTCTCCCTCTCCCTCAGAGGGGCTGGTAGTTTTGAACAGCTCACCTCGTAGTTCCCAACCCAACTTGTAACCACTACACCATCAGGGCTCCAGCCAGGCTTGTTGATGGGTAGCCCATAAAGCAGTGGTTCTCAACCTGCAGGTGTTGACCCCTTTGGGGGTCCAAGGACCCTTTCAGGGGTCACCTGATTCATAACAGTAGCAAAATGACAGCTTTGAAGTAGCAGCGAAAATAATTTTGTGACTGGGGGAGGGTCACCACCGTATGAGGAACTGCCTGAAAGGGTCAGGCACAGGCAGGTTGAGAACCGCTGCATCCACAGGAAGCACTCACTCGGCAAAGGACTGGGACCCTTCAGTGGTAGTTGCGGTCATCGTCATCTTCACTGTAGTCACCTCTCCCGATTTTTTTTACTCCTCTCTGAAGAACACTCTCATCTTCTGGGAGCCCATCCCACGTCCTACCCAGCAGTTGCTCTGGAAGCTTCCAAGAGTCTCCCGCACAGAGAGCGGCTTTCATCTAACGAACAAGACTACCCCTCGGCGGCTTCCATCCATGGAGACTGCCAATGGTAAATGTTTCTCCTGACCCAGGCCTCCCACCAGTAGAAACAAAACAAACAGGATCCTCTTCCTTCCTCTTTTCTCCGCCAGGCAGCCCCCACCCCTATCGGCTGAAAGTAAACAAGTCACAACAAGCAGGGGCAACCTTCTGCAGAGCCCTTGGGGGTGGGGTGGGGGTGGCTTCTTTCTCCAGGGATTTCTACACACGCCTGGCATGGCGGGAGGGCCGTTTTTCTCTACTCGTGGCAACAAACTACGTAAGGGTGAAGTCGGTACAGAGAAAAGCAGAGGGTAGCCAGAGAGAGCATTTTGATCAAATCGTTTGAGGCCCTAGATCCGGCCACATCTGAACTTATTCCTGAGTTTTTCAATCATGTGAGCCAATAAATCCCTTTTACTTACTTAAGTAAATTTACTTATTTAAGCTCATTTTAGTTGAGTCTCTGACATGTAAAATGGAAAGATTCCTGGCTAATACAGAACGTCAACTGAAAATGGGGTTCATTATAAGACATGGGGGAAGGGCCGTGGAATTATACCACAGGAAATGTAGCTGGAAGTCACGGAAATGGGAAGGCTGCTTCACTGCTTTCTTTACTTCTGCTTCTCTCCTGTGTTTCTTTCTCTCCCTCAGCACACCTATGGTTCTGCTGACTCATTGACTGGCCTAGCTAAGGTCCCAGGGCTGGTTCTCATTGGCCTAGATTTGACCACACAGTGGGTTATGAACCACCTCTCAATTTGAAGACCTGTCACACCTAAACATAATGGAAAGAGACAAAAGCATGTTCAAAACAAACGGCAACCACAACCAGAGTGCATTTCTCTTTTAGGACTAGGGTAAGCGATTACTGAGCAGGAAAACAAAACCAGGTTACTCGTATAGAACCTGTTTTACAACCAGCCCAGCCCAGAGAGTGCTATTGCTAGGTGCAGTCCCGCGGGTTCCGATTCATAGTAACTCAATGTATAACAGAATAAATCATCGCCTCTCAGCCTTTTGGCTAAGATCAAGTGTAACAGAACAAATCGCTGGCTGGTCCTGCCCCATCCTCACCTGGCTTGTTGGTGGGGCCCACCAAGCCATTGTGTCAACCCATTTCCGTGAGAGGCTTCCTCTTTGGTTGCTAACCTTCGAGCAGGCACGAGGCCCTTTCCCAGGGAATGGTCTCTCCTGTTAACATGTCCAAAGAACCAGAGCAAAAGTCTTGCCATCCCTGCTTCTGCCTGTACTTCTTCCAAGACAGAAAACCCCCAACCTCTTCTCCCAGAAGCTCAGCTCTGTCTTCATTGCCTCGTGCTCTTGGAACAACCACTGTTGGTGCCAAAAGGGTGGCTTTCAAGAACAGAAATTTGTTTTCTCGTTGATTTGGAGGCTGACAGTCCCAAACAGGATCCTGGTCCTGGTGACTCCTAAACACCCTTGACTCATACCTTCTCCATGGGTACATTAGACAGTTTGTGAATTATATCTCCACAAAGCTACAAATGAATCTATCAGGAGGCAAGAGAAAAGGAATCTGAGCTGCAAGCTGGCAATGCGGAGATGCCTGGGTCACCTGCTAGGGACAACATATGTACACAGACAAGCTGGCTTTCTCCTCTCATCTCCAGGATGCTACAAAAAGTGAGGAGGATGTTTGGGGACTGAGAGTCCCAAAGACCCTGGGCACAAAGGATAGCACTCAGGGAAACCGGAGGCCTGAATCGCGCAATAGAGGAGGAGGGAGAGACAAGGATTGGAGGAAGAAATGAATTGCATGAGTTACTGCCGCCGTAAACAAAGCCTCGGTTGCCATGAGACCTGAAGCACTGGATGTTGCCTGGCTTCCATCACTGAAGGTTTGGATCAGATTCTGCAGAAGAATCCTGACCAAAATAGATAGGATACATAACAGAAGGTCAAATTCTCATGGACTCAAGGTTGTGTGGAGCCTTGGAGACTGGATGAATCCTTGAAACGATTGTTCTGAGATAAGCCTTCAACCTCAAACACCTCTTGAAGGCTTCTCAAAAACAGACAAATTAAAAAAAGTTTAAGTAGTAAAAAATGTTTACCTTGAGCATTGTGCTGTGTTTAGATCTATATTGGATCAGGTATGAGAAAGCTTTTAAAGCTGATGAGAATTAAAAGATAATGGGGGCTGAGCCTCGGTGACGTAGTGGTTGTGCACGAGACTGCGGCCCACTGGGATGGAGGTTCAATTCTAGCAGTGGCTCCACAGGAGCAAAGGCTGGGCCTCCTACTCCCACCCCCAGAGGGCAGTGATGCCCAAAACAAAAAAGATAATGGAAGTTTGCCACAAACTTTTTGAAGTCCCCCTTGTAGAGAGTGTGTCCTACTGTGGTAACTTGTATGTTGCTGTGGGGCTGAGAGCAGTGCCATCCGTATTGCCCAGATCAAGAGGGTCACCCGTGGTGGACAGTTTCCATGGACCTTCTACACTAAGACTGCCTGGGGAGAAGGACCCAAAACCAAAGTGAAGACCTGATGAATCACAACGGAACACTGTCTGATAAGAGTGCAGAAGAGGAACTCCTCCGGTTGGAAGACTCTCAGCTGCCCCCTCAAAGTAGAGTCAGCCTTCAGGACAGGGAGGAAGGAGAGCCGTAGGGACCCTCCCTTGCTGCTGTGGCATGACTCGACAGGAGAAGCAGCAGCTCCTGGCATCCAGTGATAATCAAAATGTGGAACGTACAAAGAAAGCTAGGAAAACTGGAAATTGTCAACGATGAAATAGCAGGCTTGACACTGGTGCGCTGAAATGAACTGGCACTGGCCGTTCTGAGTGTGACAATCATCTGGTCTCCCATGCTGGGAACAGCAAATGGAACAGGAACTGTGTTACATTCATTATCCGAGGAAACGTCTCAAGATCTGTCCTGATGCACAACACTTGTCAGTGATGCATCTATCGACAAGGAAGACCAGTTAATGCCTCTGAGATTCAAATGCCCACATCCACCACTGATGTCAAACATGAAATTTCAAATGTTTGCCAAACTCTGCAGTCTAAAATCAATTACACCTACAGCCACGATGCAATGATAATCACCGGTGATTGGAATGTGAAAGTTGGGAATAGAGTAAAGTGATGGGGAAATGTGACCTCAGGGATCGAAATGACACCAGAGATTGTGTGACAGAATTTTGGAAGACCAAAGACCTATGTATTAGAAATACCTTTCTCCACAACATAAATGGTGACGATATACATGGAGCTTGCTGGTTGGAATAGAGAGAAATCACACTGACTGTGTCTATGAAAAAAAGACAATAGAAAAATTCAATCTCATCACTCAGAATAAGGTCCAGGCTGGCTAGGGGAATATAGCAGTAAATGCTCATATGCAAGTTCGAGTGGAAGCTGAAAGAAATTAAAACAAGCCCATGCCGCCAAAATACAACTTTGAGTACGTCCCATCTGAATTTAAAGATGGTCTCAAGAACAGATTTGAAGCATTGAACACTAAGGCTTAAAGAGCACTTGAGTTGTGGGATGACATCAAAGACTTCATACGTGGAAAAAATCAAAAAGTTGTTAAATAGACATGAATTCAGGATAGACGATCCCTTCAGGACCAGTGGTGGATGTTGTGATACCGGGAGGGTGGAGGGAGGGTGGAGTGGAAAGGGGGAACCAATTGCAGGGATCTACATATGACCTCTCTGGAGTACGGACAGCGGGGAAGTGGGTGAAGGAACACATCAGACAGAGTACGATATGAAAAAGTAATAACAATGTGTAAATTATTAAGGGCTCATGGGGGGAGGGAGGGAAAATATGGGGAGCTAGTACTGGGGCCCTAAGTGGAGGGAGGATGTTTCAGGGGTGATAATGACAACAGCTGTGCAAATGTGGCCTGCATACAATTGATGTATGTATTAATTATGATGGGAGTTGCATGAGCCCCCAGTAAAATGATTTATTTTAAAAAAAGACATGCGCAAAAGAAGAGATGATATCAGAAGATTCTGGAACTCGTTATTAAATGCAGAGAGTGGGAGAAATGCTGAAGTAAAGAGCTAAACAGAAGACTTCAAGGAAGGTTTCAGTTGACAAAGAAAAACATTATAATAAAATGTCCTTTCAGAGGGCAGAGGTTCAATTCCAGCAGTGGGGCTGGGCCTCCTACTCCCACCACCGGAGTGCAGTGATGCCCCCCCCCCCCAAAAAAAAAATCAAAATGTTGTTAAATAGACATGAATTCAGGATAGATGATCCTTTCAGGACCAGTGGTGGGTGTTGTGATACCGGGAGGGTGGAGGGAGGGTGGAGTGGAAAGGGGGAACCAATTGCAGGGATCTACATATGACCTCTCTGAAGTACGGACAGCGGGGAAGTGGGTGAAAGGACTTTCTTTGAAAGTCCTTTCAAGGAACCAAGGTTAGAAAACTAGAAAGGAGAGGACACATTCAGTATTTCTCAAGCTGAAGGAAAACAAAAATGGAGCCTGGTATTGTAATATTGAAGGATTCTGTGTGCAAAATGACAGGAGCCCTGTGGCACTGTCAGTTAAGTGTTGGCACTGTCATTCACAGTGTGAATGGTTCACACCCATCTGCTCCTCTGCAGGAAAGACACGAGGCTATCTGCTCCCTCAAGGCACACACAAGTCACTGTACCCAAAGCACCTGGTCAAGATTCAATCATTTTAGGAGGTATCGTGTGACCAAACCAATCAATGGTTGAAAGCAGAAGTCCAAGTTGCAATGAAGACACTGAAGGAAAGCAAAAAGCTAGACGTTGATGAACAACCAACTGAGATATTTCAACACATGGCTGCAACACTGGGGGTGCTAACTCACTTATACCAAAACATTGGGTAACCTGGCCAACCAACTGGAAGAAAGAATGCAGTCTAATGGAGTGAGGAAATGATCAAACAGAATCATTAATATTACATCAGTAAAATTTTGCTGAAGGTAACTCAAAAACAGTTGCAACAGTACATTAACAGAGAACTTCCATAAATTAAAGCCAGATGCAGAAGAGGACATGGAATGAGAGATATCAGTACTGGATGTCAGCTTGATCCTGACTGAAAAACAGAGACTGTCCGAATGTGTACCTGAGTTTATGGACTCAGCAAAGGTAATCGACTGTGTGGGTCATAACAAATTATGGATAATATTGAGAAGAATAGGAGGAATTCCAGAAGGAAAAAAAGGTCTGTTTGGAAGAAGTACCATTGGAATGTCCCTTACAAGTGAGGATGGCGAGACTTATTCTCACATATTTGGGGCACATTATCAGGAGGGACCAGTCCCTAAAAAAGGGCGTCGTGCCTGGTAAAATAGAGACTCAATGGGACAAAGAAAGACCTTCAACAAGGTGGAGTAACACAGCGGATGCAACCATGGGTTCAAATGCAGCAACGGTTATGAGGAGGTTGGAGAAATAAACAGGGTATCAGTCTGTTGTACGTAGACTTGTTGTGACATTTAACGACAACTACGGGATCAAAAGCAGCCCTGGTGGCTTAGCATTGGGCTGCTAACCACAAGGTTGGCAGTTCAAAACTGCCAGCTACTCTTCAGGAGAAAGCCTAGACTTCCTACTCCTATAAAGAGTCCCAGTCTTGGAAACTTCCAGGGGCAGATCTACCCAGACAGGTTCTCTGCGAGGACACCGACTGATGACAGGGGTTCTGGGTTCTGTTTTGTCCTTTATGGTATGAAAGGGACAGCAGCAAATTGGTCGATAAGATAGCCATGGGGGGTGGGGTGGGTTATGTTAATTAGAGGGGAACAATACTGTAAAGGAGGGTGGGGATGGCTTGAGAAATGTAATCCATGTCACTGAATTGTGTGTGGAAATGGCTGAACTGGTGTGTATAGCCTCAACACAACAGCGAGGAAACATTTAAAAATAGTAAGTAAACCCCAAAACAACTCACAAATGGAGAAAGAAAAACAAAAACAGGGGAAAAAAAATTTTAAAGAGGGAGGTGGGTATTGAAAGGTCGTTTTCGAGGTCCCAAGGTGGGTGAGAAGCTCCCCGAGGAAGCAGTGAGTCAAGCCCATGGGACATTAGCCTGGGTCACTGGCTCAAGGTGTTATGGTAAAATCATAGGACACAGTGTGTGCCCTACCACATGTGTCTCAGCCCTCTGACTGCAGCCGATTCCTTGAAGTAAAGAGTCTGTATTTGGGCCTCATTACAGGTGTCCCCTTGGCACTCCAGGTCTCTCTCCACTGCTGGCCTCTCGTCTTCACGCAGGTGGGCTCCACTGTGTTTGTATTCCATGTGGCCTTTGGCAGTAATGGAATCAGTCAGAGTTTCTTCTCCAGAATGTAACTGTGTCAGTCCGGGTGGACTAGAGGAACAAATTTCATGGACACGCATATAGATATAAGGAAAAGGCTTACATACAAGAGGAACAGGACATTGAACCCAGTCTAGTTCAAAGTCATAAGTCCGATATTAACCCATATGCCCGAAATCAGTCTATAAAGTCTCCTTCTGACTCACGAAGTCACAGGTCAGTGGGTGCAGAATCCCAGCGCTGGCAGGGGTCTCCATAGGGCTCCTCGCTTCCAGGGTTCAGAGTCCATCAACAGCAGAAGCAACTCATTGCTGGCAGAGGTCTCCATGTGTCCGCCCCAGCTTCAGAGGTCTGGCTCCGTCAGGGCAAAGCCATGTGGTCTCTCCGCCGGCTCCTTCAGCTTCTTGGATGCTGCCATCTTGTCTTGTCCGTGATTCATCGTCTCTCAGACTAACTCCCAACAACTGGGGGGAGATAACTTCTCATATTCATGAGGGAAATATCACGAGATTTTCCATGAGTCTCAGGAGAAAGCCATGCCCACACAGGCCTCATTGGCTACCCAATGGCTTTCTCCAGATTAACAGGCTAGACTCCACCCCTACATTTCAATCATCAAATTAACATAAGCACATGACTGCCACAGTAACATGTCAATAAATGAACTGTGATGGAAACCTGGCACTGTGGGTAGTCACAACCTCTCCTCCCCACTCCAACGCCACCCAGGCCAGCTAAGAAAACCTCCACACCCCAACCCTGATACAACGACTGTCTTTCAGAAGGTCCGAGGCCCCAGTAGGAGCCCCAAAGCCAGAGCAGAGGACTTAGAGCCCTGTGGGAGCCTGAAAGAGGTCTGTGAGCCTTGTTGGGAGAGCCTGAAGCAGCTGGGGAGAGTAGCACTGGGGAGAGCAGGGAGGCAGGTAGAAAGACTTCGAGAAAAAGCAGCACTAATGAGACGAGACCAAGGGAGGGCAAATGTCTCAGCAACCTCTCTGGTGAGGGCTTGGGAAGCAAAGACCACAGCCATTGGAACCACTGCGCTTGGCTGACAAACTCCAGGGATGAAAATCTTCCACTAATAGCGACAGTAATGGCCTTGTTAATGTCATCAATAATTAATATCATCTTGAAAGTATAACAGTCCACTTTGCTTTTCAGAGCACATCCACCTCCACCAACTCATTCGCTGCTTCTATAGGTATTGGGGAAACATGAATTTTGCTTTGACAGTCTGCCCTGCCCTTAGCCCCTTCTAGAAAAACGGCTGCCACGTGACCCACTCCTTGAACACTGGATTAAAGTGTGCATCAGACATTGGACCCAAAGGCAGTCTCCAAGATGACAGGAGAGAGCTGCCCAGCAGGGCTCCTGATGGTCAATGGAGCCAACTGAGCCTCTCCCTCCGCTGGTTTGGGAGCGAGCCTCTGGGGAGAGGCAGATCTCCGTTTTTGCAGAAGCCAAAGGGCACAGAGAAAAGACAATAAACAGAAGCCAAGACTAAGGAGAACCCGCAGAAACCAGGTGATGGGAGGAAGGTAGGAGAGAGGGCTAAGTGGGCAGGAGAAGGAATAGGAGAAGCCAAGGTCAAGCAGTCAGCAGAGGAGCCCAGTCAGCAGAGATGCCACCCTGATAACCTGGACACTCGGCACCAGGGGGCCCTGAAGGGTGGCTCTGTCTTGAACACCATTCTGGTCTCCACAGTGCGGAGTCGGGTGGTTTGGAGTTGGGTCCTACCTATTGCTATTGGCGGCCTCAGCAGTTCCTGCCTGGGTGGTTTCTGCCCCTGAATGCTGCCCGAGCTTCCATTCAACCCCGGGACTAACTGGAGCAGGTGACTCCTTCCGACCCAGTGTCAGCACGTCGAAGCAGGTCCTTCCTCTTGTCCTTTCCCGGTGAATCCTCTCTTCCCTGGAAGGGTTTCTGCCCAAAGCAGACGACAGGAATGGCTCTGCTCTAAGGTGCTGACGTCAGTCAAGAAGTCACCTGCCTCCTGCTCGGGCATTCAGGAGAAAGGACCTATGCCTGGGTGAGCGGCAGACCGAGTTAAGTCAAGCGAGGTAAAGGAATCCTTTCTTCCCCTTCTCCTCTCCTTTCCTAAGCACCCTTCCTTCCATCTTCCTATACTCCTTTCTTCCCTCCCTCCCTGTTTCCTTAAGCGAGTGGTTCTCAATCTTCCTAATGCCCTGACCCTTTGATTCAGTTCCTCATGGGGTGGTGACCCCCAACCATCCCATTTTCTTTCGTTGCTACTTCATCACTATCATTTTGCTACTGCAATGATTTAGGTCCTTCAACCCCCAAAGGGGTCGCGACCCGCAGGCTTAAGCAAATGCGGCTCCAGATGCATCACCTAATGACTCAAGCACCAGAGCCTGCCTGGCGTGCCGGTCCTAATTCTGAATTCCTGAGAGCGTCTTTCTGATTGGCTCAGCTGGGGTCAGGTGATCGCCTCTGGTCCAATCAACCATCACCAAGGAAACAGGGTTGTAACATATTAATTAGCCTTTGGGGCCTCCACTCTGGATACCGAGGAATCTGAGAGTTAGTTAGGCACAGGATGTGGAATAAAACCCTGCGATGTGGACAGCAAGCAAAGAAACAACATCGGTGCTCTAGAAACATTACACACATTTTCTTTTTTTTGGGGGGGGGGGCATCACTGCTCTCTGGTGGTGGGAGTAGGAGGCCCAGCCCCACTGCTGGAATTGAACCTCCGTCCCAGTGGGCCGCAGTCCCGCGCACAACCACTACGTCACCGGGGCTCACCTTACATTTTCTTATTTGCTTCAAGCCTCCACTAACCTTGTGAGCTAAGACTTCATCAGCTCATTTGGGAAATGAGAAGAATTAGACACAGGCAGGTAAGACCCAAAGCCTTGGTCTAGTCAGGAGGAGCCGGGTAAGAATCCAGGACCAGCTTCCTCCAGGCAGGATGCCCTTTCCTCTGTACCTCACGGCTTGGAGGGAATTACGATAGTTGTTTCTGCCTTTGCTTTGCTACAGGCTCATGACGCCACCAACTCAGCCCAGTGGCAGGACCTTTGGAACTTTCTAATTCACATGCACCATCCGAGGAAGCGAAGGCCCGAGAAGGCTCATCAGTCACAGAGGAAATCAGTAACAGAGGAGCTGAATGCCCAAGGTCTCCTAAGTCCCAGTCTGGGACTCTCCCTGGGGCTGGTGGGTGTTGCCTTCTGGTGTTCTGAGAGCCTCTTTCCTGGCTCCTTTTCTCTGCTGGGCATGCCTACTCACCGCTCACTTCTGTTCTCCCTTTCCTTTCCACCTCCTCCCCTGGCCCTTTTTCTGCCCGATCCCTAAATGGAACCATTCATCACCTTCTCCTTAGAAAGCCTCAAGCAGCCAAGATAATGGAGCTCCACAAATGACCCTGTTTCTGGGAGGAAGATTCTTCCCTCCCCCCACCCCCTAGACTGTAGAGTCCCTGAATGACTCCTCTTCTTTGGCCTCCTTTAAGCTCCTAACATAACCCTGAACACCCAGGAAGTGCTTCCTGGAGATTGCGGTCAGCACTAATTGGGTGACATATGCCAGAGCTGTCATAAGAAGTCCTGGTGGCACAATGACTAAAATGCTCACCCATCACGTCAAACACTCTAGCTGTTCTTTGGAAGGACCTTGTCTGCATCTGTAAAGATTGGACAGCCTTGGAAACCCTATGGGGAAGCTCAACTTTATCTTTTGGCAGGGATTCTCAACCGGTGGGTCGCGAGCCCTTTGGGGGGGGGCCGTCGAACAACCCTTTCACAGGGATTGTCCAATTCATAACAGCAGAAAAATTACAGTTATGAAGTAGCCACTAAAACAATTTCATGATTGGGGGAATCAGCACCACATGAGGCACTGTATTCAAGGGTCGCAGGATTGGGGAGATTGAGAGCCACTGTCCCATGGAATCTCTGTAAATCGGAATGCACTCAATCGCAATGGTTTAGCTTGGGTGTGTTTCCACTGCATCCATCCATCCATCCATCCATCCATCCATCCACGAATTGTCTATCAAGTCCTGGATCCAGGCAGACTGGACTAGGAGAGAGGCTTATTCTTTGTCATGCTGCATGTCTTAATGCTGCGGGTCCCTCTGCCTGAAATGCTCTTCCTTTCTCCCTCCATTTCACTCATTCATCTTTATGATAACAACCAAGTGTCATCTCCTCTGGAGTGAAAATGACTCTGATTGGCTGATTTTAAAACAAAGGGATTACCGTGGATTACTCTGATCACCCAGAGATTATACCTCCGTGTTGAGCGAGTCTGAGTCTTTAGGCAAGTGACTTATTTTCTCGACTGCACATTTGCTCAGTGTAAAGTAAGAATGCCCACAGTACTTTGCTTATGAAATTGTTGTCCAGATTAAGAAAGAGTCTCTGTGTTAAGTACCTTGTCTGGAGAGGTACACACAGCAATGGCAGAAGGGGGCAGAAGCGTCTTCATACAGAGAGAAGTGAGAGATTGGGAGGTTGAAGGAAAGTAGAAGTTGAATGATTGTGATGAGTCAACGTAGTGGAGGATGGGTAACCGAGTCAGGAGAGGCAGAATTTACCCTCGACCCTGCAGTTAGGATTAAGTGCTACTGCTACTAGAAAGACTAAAATAATAATAATAATAATAATAATAATAATAATAAGACGCTAAGAAATACAGACAAGGCTGTGGGGTAACTGGAACACTAGAAGAAGTGGGAAGGTAAGATGGTGTAACCGCTTTAGAAGCACTTTAGTAGCTCCTCCAAAGAGTTCAATGCATAGGCCAATAAAACTGTTGGGGAAAAAAACCTTCAAAGTAAAGGTGCCTTTCTGTTATGGCCAGGTGCCATCAGATCACTTCCGATTCATAGCGAGCCAACGTGCCACGGGACGAGACACTCTGCACGGTGGTTCTTATGTTTGAGGCCATAGCTGCAGTCGCATCCTCCAGGGTCCTCCCCTTTCTCACTGCCCCTCTGCTTTGGCGAACATGATGTCCTTCTCCAGGTCTCTCCGGATAATAGGTTCAAAATAAGGAACACCAAGTCTCTCCATCCTGGCTTCTAAGGCACTTTCTGGTTGTTGTCTTCTGAGAAGATCTGTTTGTCCTTTTAGCAGTCTAAGGTACTTTCAGAATTCTTCACCTATGACCTAGTCATTGGACTCCTAGGTCTACTCTTCCCACCACTGTCCCTGGGATACTGTTATACCCAAGAGAAAAACTTGATTCAGAATAGCTCAGAATTGTAAACAACCCAGATAACCCTCAACTAATGCATGAGTAAACAAAATAGACTTATACAATGGAATATTATTTGTCAATAAAAAGGAGATGAGATCTCCTACTCCCACCACCGGAGAGCAGTGATGCCCCCCCCCCCAAAAAAAAGGAGATGAGATACTGAAGTGTCCCAAACTGGCAAACCTCGTAACAGAACAAAAAGGCAGATTTGTGGCTGCCAGAGGCTGGGGGAGGAGGAAATTGGGAGTGACTACTAGTGAGTATGAGTTTAGGGTTTCTTATTGGGGTGATAAAAATGTTCTAGGTTTAGGCTGAGCCCCGGTGGCGTGGTGGTTGTGCACGGGACTGTGGCCCACTGGGATGGAGGTTCAATTCCGGCTCCCAGGAGCAAAGGCTGGGCCTCCTACTCCCACCACCTGAGGGCAGTGATGCCTAAAAAAAAAAAAATGTTCTAGATTTAGATAGTGGTAATGGTTACACAACTCTGAATGTAACACTAAATTGTATGCTTTAAAAGGTTCAGCCTTCTGGCATATGAATTTTGTTTCAGTAAAAATGTGATTAAAAGTAAAGTGCAGGGCTGAGCCCCGGTGGCGTAGTGGTTGTGCGCGGGACTGCGGCCCACTGGGACGGAGGTTCAATTCCAGCAGTGGGGCTGGGCCTCCTACTCCCACCACCGGAGAGCAGTGATGCCCCAAAAACCAAAAAAAAAAAAAGTAAAATGCTAACTTTTGGAAAACTGTTATTATTTTTTTAGGGATACATTTATTTTTTGAGTCTTACTATGTACCAGGAAGTAAACAAAGTTTTTCATGTGCTTTTCCAGGTTTGGGTGGGAAGGCTGACTTGCCTGGTGAGGCCAGGGCCACTTTGAATCCTACATTCTTAGAGGAAGATGAGGAAAAAAGGGGGAAGTATCCCAACTTGCTTGATGGGTGCTCCATGATTGATAAAGGTATCCCTCATGCAAAGGAGGGATGCTTTGGTCAGAAGGCCTGATGCACTGAGAGGTAAGACCACTCAGAAAGTATCTTCATGCCTGATGCCCGGTGTCTAAACATCCCTAACTATATGACCTTTTAAATATCACAGATGCCCTGGTGGCATAATGGATTATGCATTGGGCTGTTAACCACAAGATCTGCAGTTTAAACCCACTAGGTGCTCTGTGGGACAGAGATGAGGCTTTTTGCGCTCTCAAAAACCCACAGGGACTGTTCTACCCTGTTCTGTCGGATCCCTGTGGGGTGGGTTCCTTGACAATGAGGTGTTTGAGTTGAAGTCATGCCTAAGCAAAGGGAAATCCAGAAGTTAAGCCGCAGAATGCTTAGTAGCGTTATTGTCACAGAAAGGCAGCCTGTCATCGTTGAGGAGGCTGGCAGTCCAAATTAAGCGTGTCAGCCCTCAAGAGAGGTTTTCTTTCCCTGCTGATTCCGGATGGAGGTCCTGGTCATCCGCCTTCCCCTGGGTCTAGGGTTTCCCCAGCACAGAGACCTGGGTCCAAAGGACAGACTCCACTCCCTGCTCTTCCTTTGGGTGAGAGATGACCTTTGTCTCTGCTCCCGTTACATCCCGGACATCTCAAAAGCGATGGACTCACCTAGGACAATCCAGTAGCCTGGATTCTGCCTCACTGACAGAGCTGCCACCAATCCTGCCTCAAGAACACCCTTGTCACGGGGGTTTAAACGCACACCTGCCTGCTGCCCTGGAGCCAGTTGTGAGTCCCAGTGACCCCGTAAGGGTAGAGCGCAACCGCTCCTTTGGGTCTCCAAGAGTTTCATGCCTTCTGAAGGCTGCAAAGCCTCATCTCTGGCCCCATATCAGATGACAAAATGAAGGCTAATGATATAACGAAGAGAACCATGGCCTAGTAAGGTTGACACATATTTGGGGGAGGTGGGTGCTAGGCCACACCCAGTTTGTAGAGAAGAGGTCGGAGAGAACCTGGAGGAGAAGGAAGGAGGTGGGAGCCTCCCTCAGGTCGGAGAGGAGAGTGGTTTCACTCTGGGAGGTGGCAGTTGGATGAAGTGAGGTGGGTAAGGTACACCAGGTGTCAGCCCTGCTAGCGTTTATCTGCGGGGGGCGGGGGCAGGGGGGCCGGGAGATGGGCCACAAGCAAGGGAACAATACCCTTCCAATAGAGGGTCAAGGGACCAAAGAGAAAGTACCGGAAACTGGGCGAGGGGCTAGAGACGGATGGATAGAATAACAAAGAGGGTCAAACAGTAAATATTTGCTCAACGAATGGCTAAATCTCCTGCTTCCATAAGAGCAACGGTTATTTTCCTTTGCACCCGCAGCAACGTTGTCTTATATTAAGTTTTAACAGAAGCAAACTCTATCGTGGCTGAGGATAAAGGTATTTTCTTTTTTAGTTAAGAAGCAGCAGCTTGAAAGACACCATGTTCACACATTCTCCAGGAATGTCACATTTGATACGGCCACTGGATACGCTTGACTTCTTCTTTATTTATGATTTCTGGCACTCTTCCTCAGAGGCCGCTCAGAATAGCTTCAGATCCTGCTCACTCACAGAAACGGTGAAATCAAATCTTCCTGCACTAGCCTCCGATCATAAGCAACTTTGCTTAGGTAAGCTTCTCCCGTCCTGGGAGAGGAACTGGGTGAGCCTCCTGTGAGCAGAGCCCTGTGCAGATTTCAAATGCGCTCCCGCTGCACAGAAACACCCCAGACGTACACACGATTCTTCTGGTAAAGTGCATTTGTTTCCAGAAATCTTCTCGTCTCAATCAATAGATGTTGTGCCACTCCCGAAGGCCAACTTTGGGCCACTTATTCTCCACTAACCTCTTTAGACCCCTTGAAATGTTTTTGGTCTATCCTTCAGTAATATTCAAATCAATCTTCTGATTTATTTATTCTCTGGGAGTCTCATTTATCTCCCTCAGCATCGTACTATTCTCTTTGATTGCTTTTGTCGAACTTTTGCACTCTGGGCAAAGCAGTTGGCTCAAAAATATTGGTCAGCCAGGTGCCTCTGTGTGGCATGTGTGAATGAATTTGCATTTGTGTGTGTGTGTGTGTGTGTGTGTAAAGCTTAAAAGAGTTGAAATATCACAGAACTCAGAATCAGAAGCGTTCTTTCACATTCTAGCCTGTATCTTTGGGCAAGTCATTTTGGGGAGACTCAGTTGCCATACCTATCAAACAGAAATGCAGGTGTATCTTAAAGTAACATGAACATAGGAGTCCACACAAAAACCAATCCATAAGTGTTATGACAGCATTGTTCTCAGTAGATAAAAATTTTTAAAAAAGGAAGCCACCAAAATGCCCACCTACTGATGAATCAGTAAACAAAATCCACTATGTCTCTACAATGGACTATTACTGGGCAATAAACAGGACCGGAATATTGATACATACTACAACTGCATGAGTCTTGAGGACATTTTGCAAAGTGCTAGAAGCTAAAGACCAAAGACTAGGTATCAAATGATGTCGTCTATTCGAAATGTGCAGAATAGGTAAATCCATAGAGACAGAAAGTAGATTGATTGGTGGTCGCTAGCGACTGAGGCAGGCGAAAATTGGGAGTGATTGGTAACAGGAATGGGGCTTGTTGGAAAAATGTCCTGAAAATAGATCATGGTGATGAACGCACAGTTCTGTCCATGGCTAACAATAATTGAATGTACCCTTTAAATGGTATGAATTGTACGGCCCGGGAATTACATCTCAATGAAGGCATTAAAACACCACACACACACACACACACACACACACACACACCAGTCAAATATAATCCTTGCCATTTTTCTGCCAACAGTGCTGTGCAGATCACAAGCACTAATAGAAGTGAATGTACTTGGGAAACTCTGCAAATAGTCAATAAAAGATTGGTCTCTAACTTGAAAATACCTTTGGTATTTGTTATGTGCATTCCACCCAAATTACATGGCGAATTCCCTATTCACGTCAAACCATCCAATGTATGAGAATTCCAGCTCTCCTTGAAAGTGAACTTGGATCGTTGCTGCACGCTCCCTCTCCGATTACTTAGAAAACATGTCTTTCCTAAACCTGTCTTGTGGTGTCTGAAAACAGTCATCCTTTCTGTTCATCGCCTCATTTCTCACTGCCTTGATCTTGGTGCAGCCTCTAGAATGCACCTTCAAGCCTTGGAATTTTAAGAAATGAATTGAGGTTGGTGTCCTCCCTACCCCCACCGCTACTCCGCCTTCCATCTGTGCTTCTTGCCCTTGTTGAATCACAGTTAGTTCTTTCCCCAGAGGCCAAATAAAACTTCATTAAACAAGCCACATTCCAGCGGCGAGCAAAAGCCTTTCTCATCCTCTGAGATGCCTCTGCGCATCCCTGTACAACCCTAACTCCCAGCAGAGCCGCACAGAGCTTTCATATCTTGGGAGGCGCAATTTTGGGAGACCGTTATGTTTTCTGGCCTGTCTGTCCAGCTGCTGTTGCCCACAGCACTGGGCAGCCTCCCCCTGCTCTATGACCTTGGCTTTGCGCCTCTCGTCTGCTCTAGGGCACAGTCAACCCAGTTCCGAGTTTTTGAGGCAGCTTATCTGCACTTCTGTGGGGTGAAGAATCTCTAGATTTGAGTTGCATCACTGTCAGCAGATTGTAGGTCAACAGTGTCATTATCTGCTGACCCTAATTTATAAATCCCCTCTGTGTCCTCTCCCCCAATCCACCCAGTGGACCATGCTTTGGGGCCTGATCAACCAAAGGTCTCCGTCCTCATCCACTTGCTTCTGTGTGCCCTTGGCAGAGTGATTGATCCTCTCAGGCCGGGTGTCAGTTTCTTCAACTTTGAAGGAAGGCAATGCCCCGGCCTCAAAAGGCTGTGTGTGATGAGACTTGCCTGGCACAGGGTGAGAGAGCCACTAAAGCTGGCGATCCCTCTGCCCTGCCTGTCCCTCCTCAGCCCTGGAAGAAAGCCAGGGATGATCCCCCCACATTATACCTGAACTAAAAACTAAGATGCTGGAGAAAGTGATACACTCTGCATTAGACTCACCTCATTAAGAGCCCCGATGGTGGCCTGGGTCAGGAGTTGGGAGAAAGACATGGCTCTCTGAAGAGCAACCGTCTGGAAACCCCCAGGGGCAGTTCTCCCCTGTCCTGTAGGGTCGCTATGAGGGACTCAATGGCAGTAAGTTTGTCTTTTGATTTGAGCTCTCGTTTGTAGCCTTGCGACCAAGTCATGTACCTTGCACCTTCCCATGCCACTGCAGGGATGCGGGGTGGGAGTGGGGGTGTTCAGGAAAAGGAAGAAGCGTAACAAACCAGGAGTATGAAACAGTTTAAAATCTTCGAGGAACTGGAAGAGTCTGTTGTCATGACTACCTTCCTGACGACCACGTAACCAGCCATCATTCATGTTTTTAGGGGATCTTAGACCCCGCCCCTCTGAAACTCACCCGGATGCCCCAGCTCTCAGGTGGGCAGGCTCCACGCCCTTCTTTGCAGCGCCGTTTCCCTCTGCAACAGTCTCTACCCGGCCCAAAGCAGCTGGAGAAGTCCTGGGGGGCTGACTGTCCATCCCCGCTGGCAGTGGGCATGGAGCTCCCAGTTTTTGCCGTAGCTCAAATTCCTCCAGGCCTCCGTTGTTTGCATGCCTTGAGGGCAGAGATCAGTATTGCTAATAGTTCCTACTTCCGTAGTGGGCTGTGAAGATAAGTTATCATGCAGGATAAGTAGAGAATTCAGGATCTGTGGTAAGCACTCCAGAAGTGTACTCATCGTACAAGATAGTATTAAGATAGTATTCTCATGGTTGGATAGTATTCCCATCTCAGTATTCTCGTTGCTTATTCAAACAGTTATTTCCTGGGCAAATACTCCCTGGAGACATCCCCTCTGCTGGGTGCTGGGGAAACAAATGGATCAGACCACAGACTGTTACTGCATATATGATAAGAGGATGGGGGGGTGTTGGGGAGCTGGGGGGGGGGGTTTGGGAGGCGAAGCCAGAATACAAAGTAATCAGCCTGACACCCTGTGGGTGCCTGGGGTGGGGCGAGCAGGAGGAAGGAGGCAGTAACTTGTCTTGGGTAGGTAGCAGGAACACTGGTGAAGTCCTGGTTAAGGACTGAGCCAGGCTCCACAAGGTCCACAGTTGAAAACTTTACCTCGGGGGTGAAGATAGGGCTTCCAACTCTGGGAACAGCTCGTCTTGGAAACTTCCAGGGGCTGTTCTCCCCCGTCCCACAGGGTCCCTATGAGTCTTCAGTGAGCTCGGTTTGTCTTTGGGTGGGTTGGGGAAGCCTCTCAGGAGAGAACATTTGGCCGAGCCAGGTCGGAGGCCACTCACGCATGATGAAGAGGCCTGGAGGCAGGCAGCCAGACGTGGGAACAGCATAGAGCCAAAGCACAGAGGCTGCAGGAACGGGGCTCACTTTGGAGACAAGACCGACAAGTGTCTTCTTGATGTTGCTGCCCGGTGACCTTCTCTTGCACAACGGGGCGCTGCTGGCTGGGTCCTGCTGCAGGCCCCATGACCCTGGGCCTGGGGCAGGAGTAGGCTGGACGTCCCAAGAAGTCAGCACCCCAGGAACTGCCTTCTGCCTGGAGTGATAAATGGGAGGTAAATATGTAAGATATCTTGGTCCTTGGCTCCGTGCAAAAAAGAATTTAAGGGCTGAGCCCCGGTGGCGTAAGCGGTTGAGTGCGGGACTGCGGCCCGCGGGCTTGGTGGTTCAAATCCGGCGGCGGCTCTCAGGAGCAGCACTGAGTAATGCCCACGACCACCAGAGGCAGTGATGCCAAAAAAAAAAAAAAAATTTAAGCCTAAACCTAGTTTGCGATTCAAACAAGTTTTATGAGGGTTAAAGAAGTTTTAGGTTCATACAGGTACCCAAGATATAGATCCCTCACCCCCATCTGCCTGCTAGGCTTGAGAGAGAGGCGGTTGGCTCCGGACCAAAGCCTGGCTGGGCTACATTGCAGAGCAGCCACTGGGAAAGACCTTGCTAGAGTCCCAAACTTGGCAATTTTCAATTCTCCCTCTGGGAGGTGTGGTTTAGGACCCTGGTGGACCCAGGGTCTGAATTTAGGACCCTGGTGGACCCAGGGTCTAAATTGACTGAATTTAATTTACCTGGCTTAGGTGAGCCAATCCAGCTTTAGCATTGCTGTCGGGAAACCTGGATCTTTGAGCATGCGCAGGGTGCCATTTCTTTGCTGAGCGATAGCTTTATTGTAAGCAAAGCATTACAATTTGAGAGTCCATTATGGACTCTCTTTTCCCTACACTAGCTACCTATCAAATACTTCTGGGTCCTTGGTGGGAAAATGGTAAGTTTTGTTTCACCTCACTTCCCAGAATCTCCCAGCAGGTGGACCCCAGTGGCTTGGAATGGTAGTGAGTCACGATTCTCTGTCGTCTTGGGACTCACCTCCCATAGAAACCATTTGGATCCCAATCCTTCTATGAAGCCCTCCTTCCTAGAGAACCCAGCTGCAGACCGGAAGATTCGTCAGAGATTCACACTGGGTAAGGATGGGACCAGACGGGCCAGTTGTCCAGCACCTTCTGGTCGCTGCATGGCTCTGGATATTTCTGGATTCTTCTTACACTTACTGAGCATCTAGTTCAGGATGAACACTGTACTAGACACTGCTGGAGAGTCCAAGAAAATCATCCCTCCAGGAGCTGTTGCAGAAGCTAGATTTAGATCTGTGGAAAAAAAAAAGAGAAAACTTTTTTTGGGGGGGTTAAAAAAAAAAAAGGAAAAGGCAGAGTTCATTTAGGGAAGAACAAGAAGTTTGGCACCTATGATCCCGGGACAGTGACAGAGAGGGAGGTGGTAATCAGGCCGAAGGGAGGCCGGGGGTCAGTATGTGTTTCTGGAAGCCTGGACGACTATGTCTGGAGCATAGTTCTCTGGAACATAAGCCACGGGGAGCCATAGGAGCGTCTGTATCAGTGGAGGGAGGGGACCTGTGTATTTCAAGGAGTCCTTGGGCTCAAGTGGAAGATGCTGGGAAGGGGGCAGGCCTGGAGCCAGACAGGCCTATAAGGAGGTGGTTGGAATAGAGAGTCCAGTTCTGGGACTTCCGATCAGTGCTCTCATCTGGGCTATTCCACCACCTGCCCCCAGACTCAGGGAGGGTGTCTTCACAGAAATGCACAGACACTTCCTGCCTTCCCACCCTTCCTTTGAGACCTGTTTCCTGCTTGGCTTCTAAACCTCCTCCCATTCCTCCTACCTTCTCCCATTATCTCTGACTTCAGATTGTTTGCTTTGGCTCCACTGTCTCCCGTCTGCTCTCCCCTGCGGTTAGTGGCAGATACTCAGCAAAAACCCTCCTTCCTGCTCACCGGCCCGGACCCACTGGGGCAGAGATTGTCTTCTTTCTACTTTAAGTAAACGGAATTGGAGCAACCTTGGCCTTGGAAGACAGACTTTGTCTTCTAACGACTTTCCTTCAAAACCACAAATGCATTTTGTCTCGATTTGATGTGATTCTTGCCTCTCGTCTGAGCAACCCCAGGGTGAGTGTGAACAGCTTCTGGCAGCCTTCAGATCTCACAGTGGATGCTGGGCTTCGGTGCAAAGTCGATTTCTCTGCAAACCAGCCTAGAGGGCACCGGGGAACATAGCGCTCTGTCCATTCAACAAATGTTTGTGAGCCAGGCCTTGAGCTGGGTGTGGGGAGTCCGTGAGCAGGACACCTGCTCTCTGGGCCTCCGTGAGTAGGGTGGGGAAAAGTGACAGTAAGATCTGTCACTTGAAAATGTATAGAGGCAGAGCCCTGGTGGTGTAAGTGGTTGAGCGCGGGACTGCGGTCCGTGGGCTTGGCGGTTCAAATCCAGCGGCGGCTCTCACGAGCAGCACTTGGTAGCACCCACGACCACCAGAGGCAGTGATGCCCCCCTCCCCCAAAAAAGAAAATGTATAGAGGACTTGGGGGCTTCCAAGGAGGCCTAGCTCAGACGACTTTGCCTTGGCAGCGCCCTGCAGCTGTGTGACATCTTCATTGCCTAGGATTGCATGAACAGAAACTCCACACGAAGTTGGGAGTCTGGATGTTCAAGTTCAAGGCTCCAGTTCTAGTGGGAGACTTTCTCTCTTTTGGCCCTGGAAGATGGTCCTCGTCAATTCATCTTCTGCTTCCTGGTTCCTTGGAGATATCCATGTGTCTTGGTTTCCTTCTCACCCCCATCTCAGTTTCCCTGCTTGGCTTGTGTAATCTCGTAGAGTGGTTGCACACTAGGCCGATGACGGCAAGGTCAGCGGTTTGAAACCATCCGGCTCTCCTCGGGAGAAAAATGAGACTTTCTCCCTCTGTAAAGAGTTACAGTCTTGAAAACCCACAGGGGCAATTCTGCTCTGACCCAGTTTGTTGAGTCCAGTTTGTTTTGATGTTGTGGTGGTTGTTTGCTTGTCTGTTAGGGGTCTCAAAAGAGATTGACGTAGGGCGCTGCTATTGTTATGGTTCCATTGAGTCCATTTCAACTCACAGAGACCCTGTGGACAGCAGAGCACAGCACTTCCTGGGCCTACGTCCTCCCCACCATTGTTCTGATGCTTGAATCCATTGTTACTGCGACTGTGTCGATATACAGCATGTCAGGGGACTTCCTCTTTTTCACTG
This sequence comes from Nesogale talazaci, assembly GCA_004026705.1. Lineage (NCBI taxonomy): Eukaryota > Metazoa > Chordata > Mammalia > Afrosoricida > Tenrecidae > Nesogale > Nesogale talazaci. The sequence goes on from PVJH01010488.1 coordinate 53,754, forward strand.
CCCTACTACTTTACAAAGCTTGATATCCTACCAGGGACTGGTCTCTCCGGACAAACTATGTGAGATGAAGTCTCCCCACCCTCGCCTCTAAGGGGCTTTCCGGCTGTATTTCTTCAAAGACAACTTTGTTTGCTCTTTTGGCAGTCCATGGTACTTTCAATATTCTTCGCCGGCACCATCCTTCGAATGTATCGATTCTTCTTCAGTTTTCCTTCTGCACTATCCAAATTTCACATGCAAGCACACCTTAGTCTTCAACAACAAATCCTTGCTTTTCAACACTTTAGTCTTTTGCAGCAGATTTGCCTGATTGCGCTATGTCTTTTGATCTCTGGCTTACTGCTTCCCTAAGCACGGACTGAGGATCCAAGTGGGAAGATTTTGGCCTTCTTTACATTGTGTCGTAATCCATACTGAAAGATGAATCAGTGATCTTCATCAGCAAGTGCTTCAAGTCCTCATTTTCAGGAATCAAGGTTGTGTCGTCTGCATAGCACAGGAGGTTAAACTCATCTCTTTGGATGGCTGACAGCACCTCTTGCATTTCTTAATTCACCGCTTCTACATCTTCGAATTGCTGTCCTTTCACGTCCCTCTCATTCGCAGAAACAAAAAGAAGTGGCACGGATCAAGAGCAGGTGAATAACGGTGTGGGGCAAGAGCGGCATGCTGGTTTTTGCCCCAAACTGGCACACTGAGATGGCTGTGTGAGCCGATGCATTGTCGTGGTGGCAAAACCAGTGCCCCGTCTGCCACAAATCAGGCCTGCTTTGTCACAGACTATTACTCGATCTTTCCAGAACCTCTAAATAGAAAGCTTGATTAACAGTCCGACTTGGTGGAATGAACTCCAAATGCACTATCCCTCCTCATATCAAAAAAACAAATGAGCATCAGATTTGGGGGGCAAATTCTCATGATCTTGAAATGTCCCTTTTTTTGACGATGACTGTAATGCCGTACCTCTTGACTGTATCATTCCCAGGAAGTTCCACATGCTTTTCTGATTCAAAATGGCCAATTTTGAATGGCCAGTCTATTTTAGAGCAATAATGCATAGGATATCAATCTGTATGTATGCCATTTCATTTGTCCAGTTTCTCTTTTCTTTTTTTTTTTTTTTTGGGGGGGGGCATCACTGCTCTCCGGTGGTGGGAGTAGGAGGCCCAGCTCCACTGCTGGAATTGAACCTCCGTCCCAGTGGGCCGCAGTCCCGCGCACAACCACGATGCCACCGGGGTAGTTTTTCTTAGATTCATACTTTGTACATTCCAGATTCTAACTATTAGTAGATTTTTGTAGCTGTCTCTTCTCATTATGAGTCACACCTCTTCAGCAAGTGAAGGTCCTAGAGGCTTTACTCCCACAGGCTTCCCTCTATCGCATCTTTATGGTTTACTCCAGTATGAGAATTGCACAAGACCTCTTTAAAGTATGGAAAAACCATGCCCCCCCAAAAAAAACAAAAACAAAAATATGGAAAAGCCAGGGTGTTACTTTAAGGACTGAAGTGCACCTGACCCAAGCCATGGTATTTTCCATTTCCTCACATGCATTTAAAAGTTGGACATCGGGCTGAGCCCCAGTGACATAGTGGTTGTGCACGGGACTGCGGCCCACTGGGATGGAGGTTCGATTCCAGCTCCCAGGAGCAAAGGCTGGGCCTCCTACTCCCACCACCTGAGGGCAGTGATGCCTAAAAAGAAATAAAAAAAAATTTTAAAAATTAAAAAAATAAAAGTTGGACATCAAAAGTCTTGTGGCTCCAATGGTGGCGGAAACATCATAGGACTGGCACAGGTCTCTGCCACCTGGCTTGCTCAGATCTCAGTGTGGCTACATATGGCTTATCAACCGGCAGATGGAGAGAGAGAGAGAGAGAGGAAGTTCCCAGAGGCCTTATGAGAAGGCCATACCTCAAAGGAGGCATTATCAGGCTGTGACCTGATTGACAGGCTAAACTCCACCCCTTCACTCTTTTTTTTTTTTAAGTTATTTTATCGGGGGCTCATACAATTATTATCACAATCCATATATCCATCCATTGGGTCAAGCATATTTGTTCATTTGTTGCCATCATCATTCTCAAAGCATTGCTGTCTATTTGAGCCCTTGGTATCAGCTCCTCATTTCCTCCTCCCTCCCCACTCCCCCCTCCCTCATGAAGCCTTGATAATTTATAAGTTATTATTTTGCCCTATCTTATGCTGTCTGACATCTCCCTTCACCCATTTTTCTGCTGTGCGTCCCCCTGGGAGGAGCTTGTAGGCAGATCCTGGTAATCGGTTCCTGGTAATCATGGGGGAGGGTGGGGAGAGAGAAAACATTTAAGAACTAGAGGAAGGTTGCATGCTTCATCACCCCATTCACTCTTAAACCCTCAAGTTGACCTGAGGGGATGTGACTGCCACAGAGCAGGAGCATGCACTGTTTCGTCCTGCTGTGTGTAGGGCAGCCATGGCTTGAGGCAGCTGCATGGTACCTAACAACAGCAAGAACAACAACTTTGAGAAAGAAGTCCCTCTTCAGTCATACTCTAAGCACTGTCTGACCCGAGGGGCTCCCCTTCTGGCACTCTCTCCGACAATGTTCTGTTTCTGTTCATTAGGCCTTCGCACTCTCACAATGTTTTGATGCTAGCTGAGGTCTTCACTGGCCAGCTCCTTTGAAGGGGATCGCCTGTTCCTTCTTCATAGTCTGTTCTTTATCTGGAAGCTCTGCTGAAACCTGTTTACTGTGGGTGACCTGCTGGTATTGGAAACACCAGCTGACATAGCTTCTGGCATCACGGTACCACACAGGCTACCACAGTGTGATCAACAGACACACTCGCAGTGTAGCCTGAGACAATTTTGTTCATTAACGGTGGCCACCACCAGGGCTCAGCCCCAGATAACCCAATCTTAAGTAGGATTGTAACCACAGGCATAGAGATTAGGATTGAAAACACATGTTGTATGGGAGAATCACACAATTTAATCCATAACAGCAAACTTGAGTGTGTCTTTTAATGTTGCCCTGCCTCAATTTCCTTGTCTATAAAAGCAGGAATAGGGCTGAGCCCCGGTGGCGTAGTGGTTGAGTGTGGACTGAGGCCCACTGACTTGGTGGTTCAAATCCAGCAGCAGCTCTACAGGAGCAAGGCTGGGCCTCCCACTCTCACCAGAGGGCAGTGATGCCCCCCCTCCCCCAAAAAAGGGGGGAAAAAAGCAGAAATAACGAGAGTTCTTCACTTGTTGGTTGTGAGAATTCAATAAGGTAGTGCTTGGCACAGTCCCTGGTAGTGCAGTGATTATGTGTTGGGCTCCTCAGTGCAAAGTCAGCAGTTCAAACCCACCAGATGCTCCATGAGGAGAAGATGAGACTTTCCACTCTGATGCAGACCTACAGTCTTGGAGACTCACAGGGACTTTCTGTCCTGTCCTATAGATTCACCATGAATCAGAATCAACTTCATGGTATTTGAGTTTGTTTGTTTGTATTTTATCATAGACCTGGAAGATATTAAGCACCTCGTACTATACTGGTAAGCTAGTCTTATAAATTTTTTTTTTAATTCACTCACCATAAAAGTCAACCTTTTAAAGTACCCGTGTTTTTGCACACTTTAAATTTCAGAAATCATTTCCGTGATTTCTTAGTATATTCACAAGGTTATACACACATCTCCACTGTGCAAGTGTAGAACATTTGTCATTGTATCAAGGAGCAACCCTGCCCCCATTCACAGTCAGTCCTCCCTCATTCCCTCTCCTCCCACTGCCCAGCCCCCGACAGCCACTAATCTACTTTCCAGATCTGTTTATAGATTTGTCTCTTCTAAGCAATTCAGAGAAATGGGATTATCTAACAGATGGGCTTTACGTGTCTGACACCTTTCACATAGCGTAATGTTTCTGAGGTTCATCCATGTTGTAGTATGGTTTGGGTACTCCACTTCTTTATGTTGCCAAAGAGATATCTTATTCCACTGCACGAATGCCCCTTTTGCTTATCCCGTCATCAGCTGACAGGCGCTTAGGTTATTCCCACTTTGGGGCTATTTTGGGAAATATTGCTATCAACAACCAGAGACGTGTTTTTTTGTGTGATGAGATGTTTTCCTTTCTCTTGGGCACCTACCTAGGAGTAAAACCTCTGCGGCATGTGGTGGCTCCATGTCTAGCTTTCTGATCATTTTCCACAGCAGCCGCACCAGCTCCCAGCCCTACCAGCCGTGTATGAGAGTGCTGGTGACTCCTGACTCCAGCTCTCAAAATTCTTTCCCACACTCGGGGAGCCTTTCTAGCTCAGGGAGGGAAAGCAGGGTGCCAAAGTCCCAGGACAAGTTTGAGGCGAGGTCAAGAACTTTGGGGCCTAAGGCACTGGGCCTTAAGCTGTAGGATTAGTCATCTGGATTTCTAAGTGTATCCTCAATGGGTGAGATGTGATGTAAGACACTTTCCTGCTCATGGCAGCACACAGTCTAGCAGATGGACGGCGACAGCCCCTGACCTCCACTCCTCACAGCAAACTCACGGTCCCTAAGTCTGAGGTCAACCGGAGCCCCGTCTGGTAGATAAGATGTAGGGCTGGCTGTACTGCCCAAACAAGTAGGTAGTGTTTCTGAAGTGGACAGGAGTCCTGGGAAAACGGTCTTTGCTAGCTTTTACTTCTCCATCAGAAGTGCCAGGCTTGGAGCACAGCCCTGGATCCCTGCCTTCTTGGCAGGGACGCTGACCCCGTTCCTGCTCTGCACCAGATTCTCCATTTTTGTGTCCTTATTCACGCAGTCTCTCACCAAGATCAGCCTCTTCCCACTGCTCAGCAACCAGGTTCCTCTGAGACTGTGTTGAAATGACCTTGATCAATGACTTAAGCGGGCTTGTATTGATCCCATAGGCTGGCTGTAAAAGCAGGCCTATGGCCGTGATGGAAAGCATGGCCCAACGGTATAGTCGTGACAGGCTGGGCTGCTAACTACAAGATCCAGTAGTTCGAAACCACCAGTCGCACCATCGGAGAAAGACTTGGTTTTCTGCTCCCACTCTTGGAAACCCATAATGGAAGTTCTACTCTGGGTCATAATTGATTCAATGGCAGTGAGTTTAGTTTGGGTTTGTTCGGGGTGAAGAACAAGTGCTTGGCACTCACACAACGTTTAGTCTAAGACGAGAGTGACTCATCCTTACTAGCTCCATGGGTAATGGTAATCCTTTACCTCTTTGAGTCTCTCAAGCTCTGGAGAACAAGCGTGCCTCTAAAGAGCCGAGTGGAGTGGTACAGTGTAAGGACAGAGATGGTCGATTTTAACATACAGATGAAAGGAGATTGGCATGTAAAGTGCCTGCTGTTAGCTTGTTGTCAGGGGCCATTGGGTGGATTCCGATGTAAGACCCAATGTGACAGAGTTGAGCATCCCCACAGGTTTCCTAGGCTGGAATCTTTATAGAAGCAGGTCATGAGGGCTTTCTCCAATGGTGTGACTGGCTGGGTTGGAACCATCAACCTTTCATCTAGCAGCTGAACATTTCACCTGTGTGTCACTAAGGCTCCTTCTATAAATGATCTAGCATTAAAAGAGAAGAGAAGGTCAAATTAGTTGCTGTTGGGTTCATTCTGACACACACTGCACCTATCTGGGCAGAATAGAACTGCCCCACAGACGTTTCAAGGCTGGACTCTGCAGACCCCAGTCCCTAGGTACCTCCTTTGGGTTCAAGTCATCCATCTTTCAGTTAGCAGCCCAGCGCTTACCTGGTTGTACCAGACAGGAACTCACATATAGGAGGTGCTTGGTGGATGAAAAGTGATGTTTTTTTAATCATCTTCAGCCTTTGGGTGGGTGGTTGGTGAAGGGCTTGAGGGCCCACAAGAAGGTGTCAATCGTTACCCAAGCAGGAAGTCTCCTCTTTCTCCCAAGGAGCAGCTGAGGGATTTGAACTGTGAACCTTGTGGTTAGCAGACATTCTACATCACCTATGCAATCAGGAAGTAAAGTCGAAGTCATGCAGAGCAGCGGTTAGAGCGAAAACAAACATCAAAGAGTGCTGGGAGCTTTGGGAACGAGCCAACGGGCTAGTGAATGAAGCGTGAAGAACAGAGCGTGACCAGGGAGTGGGAGAGGCCCCTGGCCAATGCCAGAGGCAGGAGATGTTGGCCTTTTAGGTACCCAACCATCTGCTGTAAGCAGAGCTAATTACAGGACCGGGGAATGATCAATCGTTTGGGTGATCCTTCAACTTCCTGGACTGAGGAGTTCTGTCCCAGAATGTTTCAACAGAAAGTCTCACTTGACTATGTCCATGGGATAGGAAGCCCATGCTGAGCTTGGGAGTCCAGAATCCAGGCAGTCACCGCCTGCTCCTGGAAGAGACAGCCTGGCCTAAAGCACACCGTTTGCAGGTGTGAGGAGGAGAAGGCAGGAGTCCAGGAGAGAGGAAGGCACCAAGGCAGCCGCACAAATGTTATGCAGGGAGGAGAGCAAATTTCCCTACAACATTCTTATTAAAAGTGGCCCCCTTCCATTGTAGGATATCATGCTGTGCGCCATTGTGTAGATTCTGACCCACAGCCGCCCTATGGGTCAAAATAGAACTGCCCAGGATTTTCCAGGATATACTCTTTAAAGGAGGCCTTTTCTGCCCTGAGGGACAAGGGGTGGTGGGGGGGGGGGTATTGTTAGGATCAAATCACTAAGTTTTCAGTTCACATCTGACCATTTAATCATTGTACCACCAGGGTTCCTGGGCAGAAATTTAGCTAGGGTGGAGTTGGGTAAGCAGAGCGTAGGTGGAAAGGGACTTGGGAAGTAGAAGATGGAAAGTGGGGAGAAGTAACTAGTATATGGTGTGATTTCTCCCACCTACCCCCCCCCCCATATCTACATATGCTCTTCCTTCTGTTCCAACAACAGCAAAAAAACAGGACTTACCCAGCACGTACTGCTTGTGACCTACTTTTACCAACCGGCTTCCCTGTCATTAAATATGCTTCTTCACTGCTATTTAATGACTTTATAGTATTCGTTCATATGAATGTAGCATAATTTATTTAAGTAATTTTCTATTCTTAGATATTTAAGTGGTTTCCAATTCTTCAGTATCATAAACATCCTCTAAATGAACATCCTTGTAGCTGAAACTTTGTACGTGTCCTTAATTATGTCCTTGGGATACATTTCTAGAAAAGGAATTGCTAGGATAAAGGGGAGGAAGATTTTAAAGTCTTTCACTAGGTATTCTCAGATTTCTCCCTAGAAGGCTTTCACATCAATTTGCATTCCTATAAACAGACGGCAAGAATTCTGGCTTGCAGTGGTTAGGCCATTGGCTGCTCACGGAAAGTTCAGCCGTTCGGACCCAGCAGCTGCGCCACAGAAGGCAGATGTGGCAGTCTGCTTCTTTGGGAACATACAGCTTTGACGCTCCCATGAGTCTGTTCTACTCTACCCCAAGGATTGCTATACGTCAAAATCCACATAGTGAAACGTGGCTTGGAGTTTAGGATTTATGAGCAGGTTGTTAGAGAGCCTTTTTCCCCCCAGCGTTTGTACTACATTGGGCGGGAGCCTTTCCTTTTAGAATTTGCTGAATTAAAGACTAGAATTCAGGAATCCAAACCCTGACAAACTAAAACCGGACCAAACCCACTGTCATTGACTGACTTTCTACTGTAGAGGGGTTTCTGAGGCTTTGCAGAAGCAGAGGGGCTCATCTGTCTGTCACTGATCGGCTGGTGAGTCTGAACCACTGATCGGAGGGTTAGCAGGCCAACGCTTATGCAGGCCGCCTTGAAAGTAAAACAGAGGTGATGGTAATCAAACCACATGATGGTTAGGATATGCATATTTTTTTCAAAAGAGCACAGTTGTTAGTGATTATCTAACTCAATTATCTGTGGAATGAAGAAGCCCTGTGATTCAAGGTTGCAAAGCTAGTTGGGAGGCAGCTTTGTGAGAGGCTTTGTTTACTTTCCCTTTAACCACTAAATTAATAAGTTCTGATTGTAAAGAGTGAAAGCTCCCCTTCACCTCCCCCACATTCCTCTCCCCGGAGGTTTGGTGTGTATCCTGCTCGATATATTCTGGTATCTTCTCTGTGTGTGTGTGCGCGTGTGCACGCGCGCACCACACATCCATGGTTTGGTTGTTGTTTTGCCCTGTGGAATCCTACATAGGATTTCACTTTCATCTCAGAACTTCCAGATCTATTTTTAACATCTGCTTGGTATTCTCTGACTGCCTAAAGCATAATCTGCTTATACTTTCCCCCAAACAATGCGATAACAAGTCATCTTCATATATTATCCTTGCACGCGTGAGCTGCTAATTCTGTCATTTAGAATACTAGGCCATAACACACAGACATTGTCCTACCTTTGAGTCACTCTCCAAAGAGATTGGGCTGCTGGTGCACTCATACGCAGGGGTAGGGTTGTGGGGAGGGATGGCAATGGAGAGATAGATAAATAGATGATAGATAGATAGATAGATAGATAGATAGATAGATAGATAGATAGATAGATAAAGAATGTGACCTGATGGGATGGGTGAAGAAAGCCCTTCCATAGTCCTCCTCTCCCCTTAACTCTTTCAACAACAAAAGTTCTGAGCGAAACCTGAAGCAATGCCCAAGTCTATCTCCAGCATGAGGCTTGCTGCTCTCAGCTGTGAAGCAAACCGCAAAGGACTCTTTTTCTTGTTAATTAACTGGGGTTTTATTAAACACCTTAGCAGCTAGCCAACTGCTCTGACCCAGTCATTCCTGGGAGACATTTCGGTGAGAAATTCTGTGTTTCAATTTATACATCTTCGATGACAGCGTTGCTGTCAGAGTGTGCACTTTATAATCAACTATTAAATTATCCAAGAGACACAATTCTCTAACAACAAATATTTTTCAGGCCCTTCTTTGTTGCCAGGCTCGCTTGCCTGGGCCCAGGGGAGGCAGAGGTGAGCCTGGCTGTTTCTATCTTTAAGGACTCACACCGCAGCAGAGGGGCTGGACACCCTCTTATTAGGGTACATGGGTGGGAGAGCCATTCTTTCTCACTGGGGAGTCAGCCAAGTGGGCTCTGAGCTGCAGAAAGAGGCACTGTTTTTAAATGATTTGTTAACAATGTAAATGGGAACAGGATTTGATAACCTATCAAATGTCTTTAACACAGACTCTCTCTCTCTCTCTCTCTCTCTCTCTCTCTCTCTCTCTCTCTCTCGCCCTAAAAATTTTCCCTCCGGGAATTTATGCAAAGGAAATAACTTCTACATTGCCAAGACCTGAGTATGAAGATGTTCACCACTCTGTTACTTATGAAAGCAAAAAACTGGAAGAAATTTAAATGTCTAAGCTATGGTAATTGCTAAATCAATAAAAGCAGATTGTAAAACATTACCTAATAGCAAAGGATACTTATGCTATAATTCATGTTTTAAAGTCTAATATAACACAAAAACTGATCCTATTTTTGTTCATTAAATGTGTGATCTCTAGTTCTACCCTCTCTGCTTGGAAAGAAATCTACAATAGGTTAATTGTGGGTATCTTGGGGGTTGTGGAATTCTGACCCAATTTTATTTTCTTTAGATTCATCATTACTTTCTAAATGTTCTACAATGAGCATATAGTGCTTTAATAACTGAAAAACACAATTAAATTATATTTTAAGTTAAAAATGTCAAAGAAAATCCATGAACATAGAGATGGTGCAGTGACTAAGAATCATGGGAAATGTTTAACCTTGTTAATTATTAAAGTTGTGTATTAAATCAGCAGAGAGATCCCATGCTTTCACCAATCAACTTCAGGAGGTAAAACACACGGCCAGGACACAATATGTGAAAAGAAAAACACACTCTGATGCCAACAAATCTGAGTCTAGTTTGGCTCAACCTTTCTGAAGGACAACTTGACAATATAACTTACATCAACATTCTTAAATGCTTGTAATTTTTCCATAAAGCAGATTTTTCTTACATGTGTCATAATGGTCACGGAACACCTTAGGACATACTTAAGAAAGTGTGTGAGTGTATATAGAAGCAAGTATGTTTCTATTAGTACGAACCCCGTCCTCCAGTACCTCCCCCCACCCCTTAAAACACTTTAATGGTGAATTGGATGAAAGTTTGCAGAGCAGAGCAGTTTTTCTTTTTCTTTTTTAAATTAAAAATCATTTTATTGGGGGTTCGTACATTGTTTTACACAATACATAAATAAACATACTGTGCCAAGCACTTTCACATGTCCACTGTTGTTATCCTTCTCCAATCATTCGCCTTTCCCCTTGAGCCCCTGGTATCGGCTTTTCCATCCCTTCCCCTCTTCCCCTGTGAGCAGAGCAGTTTTTCACTCAGCCACCCATACATATTTTGTTTCAACTCATTGACTGTGACCCCCACAAGGAAGCCTCACTTATTATTCTACTTCCCTGCTTTTCCTGTTATTATTCCTCCTTCTTTCCTAACCTTTTTGAACTTCATCCTTGGGTAAATGCTAGCTTTCTGATCTCAAATGGTTGATTATTCTTAGGAGTTTTACCTCCCAAGTATTAATGTTCTCTAGATAGACTTGTCTATTGTTTGACTGGAAATGGTGCCAGGGAGTGGGTGAGGGGTAGGGCGAGTTCCTTTCAAGACCTAGGATGCCAGTGTCTGGTGGGTTCCATCAGGTTCTCTCTGACTAATAAGTCTGCTCTTTTTATGGTGCTTAGTCTTGTTCTACACGTTCCTTCTAATACCCTGATCCCTTTCAGAGCAGTTGGTAGTGGAATACCAGGCACAATCTAGGTCTCTTGGTCTCAATATCTCGAAAACTAATATTTGTATGGTCGACCAGACAAACTGTTTCCAGGCTTCTTTGATTTTCAATAATCTTCTTTTCTTTGGACCAAGAAAGCCCCCAGGTTGTACCTCAGATGGCTGCTCAGGAGCTTTTAAGACGCTGGTCACTGTTCACCAGAGTGGGATGTAGAACTCTGTCTTGGGAGAATATGTTATGACAATCAACCTAGGGGTTCCCCGAGACTCTGTTCCTGAGTCCTGGTCCAGTCACTCCATCCCTCAAGGAGGTGTGGTAATGGCTAAGACGTTTCCATAACGTTGCCCCTGATGCTTCACCACATGCATAGATAAATTAACTGCAAAGGCAAATACCCATGTGTAATTATCTTCTGTCTATTTGTGGGTATGCACTTATTCTCCCTCCCTCACATTTCAGCATGTATGTCTATCCATACATCTTCTTGCATATAACCATTATAGATATAATTGTTGCCTGAATAATCATACTGCACCCAGAATCATTGCACTCTTCAATATAGTAGTAAAACATTGTTTAACATGGTGTTATAGATTTATATTGATGGACACAGAGCATATGTAAATGATATTGTTAAATTTTAAAATATGGATAAAAATCTACATCAGGTAGGACTTTTTTAAAAAAGCAAATAATATATGCCTATAATAATAAGGTATTGAAAATACTCTAGAAGCATACATGTTTGAATTCTAACATTGATAATATCTGAAAAGACAGGAATATGGCTCTTTTTTTTTGGGGGGGGGCGGCATCAATGCTCTCCGGTGGTGGGAGTAGGAGGCCCAGCCCCACTGCTGGAATTGAACCTCCGTCCCAGTGGGCCGCAGTCCCGCGCACAACCACTACGCCACTGGGGCTCAGCCCGAATATGGCTCTTTTAAAGTATCTTCAAGTAAGGCAATTTGGCGTTTCCTCTTAAAATTACCATATGACTCAGCAATTCTACTACTAGGTATAGAGCCCAAGGAATTAAAACAGGTGTTGAAACAAAAACTTGTGCACGAATGTTTGAATCAACACTATTTACAATCGTCAAGAGTTAGAAACAGGCTGAGCCCCGGTGGCGTAGTGGTTGTGCGTGGGACTGCAGCCCACTGGGGCGGAGGTTCAATTCCAGCAGTAGGGCTGGGCCTCCTGCTCCCACCCCCGGAGAGCAGTGATGCCCCCCCTCCAAAAAAAAATTAAAAACAACCCAAATGTCCATGCAGATAAACAAAAGATGGCATAGACCCACAATGGAGTATTATCTGACCATAAAAAGTTATGAAAACAAACAGCTCTCTAAGTCTCTAGGTGGCATGTCAACTAAGTACACATAGAAGAAGCACACCATCAAAAAGAAGAAGACGAAGAAGCACACCATCGTCAGTCATCAAAGGATTGAAGGAATGATTAGTATCAGAGCCTAAATTGTGAAAATCCAGTTTGCAGGAAGCAGTGGATGAGAGTGGGAACCCAAGATTCATTTGTGGCAACTTCATAGGAAATAAGCCTCCATCTATCCACAATTGAAGGATGCTAAGCAGAGGGCATTAGAGAGATGAGTATAGACGATCAAAGGCATAAATCTGACTTGAGCAGCTAAAACCTTGTAGTTGATTTCGCCATCTGATGCACACTGGATCAGATGTTTGTTTGTTCATTTATATGATGGCATATCTCAAAAGTGTTATGTCATTGGAGGTCACCCTCTTGAAGTTGTGTTATGGGTTTTTTTTTCTTCAGTATATGAAACCCAGCATGAATGAACCTATAAGGACAGGAAGTAGAATAACAGTTTCATGGAGGAGAGAGGTACAGTAGTGGGAGGGGGTGGAGAAAGAGGGAGACAATATCAAGGAGTCCAAGAAGAAAAAAAAATGCTTGGAAAATGATTGTGGTAACAACTGTACAATTCTGCTTGACGTGATTGAACTATGGAATGATATGACATATGTATTAACTCCCCATAAATTATTTTTCTAAGTAATGAGGTAGTGATACTTGCTACAGCCTGGATGTCTCTTAATAATATTAATGCCAAGTGAAAGAAGTCAAACACACCTTTATGCTTTCTTTTATAGGAAAGATCTAGAATAAGTAAATTCAGAGAGATGGGGAACATATTAGTGGTCGCCAGGGGGGTGAGGAATGACTGCTAAATGGTTCAGTGTTACCTTTTTGGTTGATGAAAACGTCCTGAACCAAAAACTCCACATATTGTGAGTGTGCTAGAGCCACTGGGTCCCCTATTTTAGAATGGTCAACATGGCAGATGTTATCTTATGTGCATTTTACCACAATGAAAAGACTTTCAAAAAAATCATTTCAAAATCAAATTCACAATCTTCGTAGGGGGAAACAGAACAAAGTAACAACCCAGATGAGTGGTCACTGTCAAGAACACATGCTGTCTAAACTCTACAGGAGTATCCTTCAGACCTACAGGGCAGTGAGAGAGTTTCCCACTCATCTTCATCCTGGCAGGAGGATGGGAGGACCGTGACAAACCTGGGCTACAAGGGCTAGCCCAAGGCTGGGGACTGGACCACGGCAAGCTTGCTATAATCTGACCCTGTAGCCCCTCTAGCCACCCCTCACCCCGCACCAAGACCGAGCTTCTGCCCTATGGGAGCCTCTTTCTGTTTATCTTCTTACCACCAAGTCTCAGTGGTCCCTTCTCCCCTCCTCTTCCTTTGGTCAACTCCTGCTTCAAGGTTCAGCTTCACTATCACTTCTTGCTGTGGAAGGTCAAGGTTCCATTTGATATCACAACTGTGATGACAGGAGCCCCGGGGGGTACAGTCGCTACAAACTCAGCTGGTACCTAAAAGGTTGATGGTTCAAACCCACCAGGGGCTCTGCCAGTAACAAGATCGAAACACTGCATGGCCATGTTCCCATGCATGAGTCCATTGTTGTGGCCACCATGTCAGTCCTTCTTGTCGAGGCTCTTCCTCTTCTCCACTGTGGCTCTACTCTGCCACGCATGATATTCCTCTCCAGGGACACGGGTCTCTCCTGATGACATGTCCATAGTATGTAAGATGGCGATGCTTGCCATCCCTGCCTATCAGCAGCACTCTGGCCTTCTTCCACCACTAAAGACGACTGCCTAGAAAACCTTAGGGGGGCAGTTCTGCTCTGTGGCCAGGGTTCTCGCGGAGTTGAAATCCATGCAGTCACACGTAGCAACACTTTTGCCCAAACTCATAATAAATATAGGGATAATTGAGTTTATCGTCATTCCTACCTCGACCAAGTTGAGGAGAAGTCTTACCTGGTGAGACAGGTCCAGAGCTGCTCCCCTGTCCCATCCTCGACCTCCAACAATGAATTTGCCGTCTTGGGTGTATATCTTGAATATAGGGGTGGGGGCAGAGAGAGGCCAGTGACCCTTGGTCACAGACCCCGGAAAGAGCAGCAGAGACTTCAAGGCAGGAAGTGAGAAGCAGTCCCAGGGGGATCCGGAGATGGTCTTTACCCAGACAAGTCCAGAGAGACACTCAGAACTCAAATTCTTTCTCTCTTTTTTTTTTAAAAGAAGCCCAGGCTTATTAAACTAGTTGAAACTGAAGGACTTCCTGAAACTATCGGCTGTGAAAGACTCTTTAAACCTTGAACCCAAACTATTCCACAAGCTCATCTTTTAGCTGAGTCACAGGCTGACTCACAAAATAGACAACATCACCCATAAGTATAGGAGAGTCGATGGTCCATACTTACTGTAAAGCAAAGACCAGGAGGCAGGGAGACTGGAGCACTGGAGATGGAACCAGCGGAATAAGAATAATGCAGAAGTGTACCATGTAGCCAAGGTCACGGAACAAATTGTGTAGAAATCGTGAAATGAGAGCTCAGCTTTCAGCAAAAACACAACAAAATATTATTTAAAAAGAAAGAAAAGGACAGCAGCGGGAGGTGAAGTCAGAATTTGGATATCATCTTTTCTGTCTGTGTGTGGGAGGGGCATTATACTTCCTCAGTTTTCCCAATCTGAGTTGAGACGATTTGTAATAGCTCCCCTATTATTGCTGTGAGGATTAGCGAGTCAGCACAGGTAAAAGGCTTAGAATACTGCCTGACCTCCAGAAGGTGCCAAGAGTTCGTCCCGAGCCTTACTTGGCTGTGCATAATCATGGCGCTCAATAGGTCTGGGGGTTTGGGGCATAAGAAAGCTGTGATTGATTTGGGCTTAGATTGATGTTGGGTGGTGCACGGTTCCCTCCTCTCCCGAAGAGACCCCTTTCACCTAGCGGCTGGCTGCCCTCCATCTCTTCCACCTTCCCTGCCGTGCTCAGAGCTCCTGCCAGTTTCCCGATATTCTTTTGCAAAGCTGTCTTTCTCAAGGCTCCTCTCTCCTAACGACAGGGAGGCACATATGTTGCAACTTATGCTTCTATTTAGAGTTGGGTACTGGAAAAGGGATTGTGCATACACACGTGGACAAGCCTTTGTATGCATGACTCCGTGGGCCTGCGTTCGTGAATATCCTTGTGCACATGTATGTGCCTGCGTGAGCCTGCAGGGTTGCGCATGTGAGATTCTGAACGCCTGCCTGACTATGTAGATGAGTTTGTGTCCAGTGTGAGCCCAATGCACTTGTGAGTGCGCACACCCATCTGCGACCTGTGTGTGCACATGTGCAGTGCTGTAAGGTGTGCTTGGTGTACAGCCGGGTTCTTCTGCAGGTTTGCACATTTGTGGTTTTGTGTATCTGTGTGCAAGCGGTGTGAGGTTGCCTCGCCTCACACCCCAGGAGGCACAGGACAAGGAACAAAGGAATAATCTGCATAATTTAGCCTTTGATCTCTGCCACCCCAGAATCCTTCCTTGCTCTCACTCCAGCTGCCAGGCTGTTTCCCAGCCCTGGGGACTCCATCTTTGAGCTTTGTCTCAGAAGCCTCAGCCTCGGTGTCTCCTCGCTCAAAGGGAAGTGAGGAGAGGAGAAGGGTAACAAGCATTTATTGAGCGCTTTGGGTGACTGAGGCACCTGCACCAGATGCTTTCCATACATGCTCCCATCTTCATAGCAGGCCTGCCACGTAGAACATTTACCCTCATTTGACATTCGATCAAACAGAAAATTGGGCAAGGAAGCCATTCTCGGAAACGATGGAATCAGAATTTGAACTCAGGACTCTGAAGCCTCCTAGGCTCTTCCCATGCCATCAAGCCAGCCTCCAAGTGCTGAAAAGTTGAAGCTGGCAGCCAGAGCCCCTGGGAGAAATGACCTGGGAGATGTCAATGCAGATGCAACGGAAGAAGGGATGCAATCAGGGACTCAGCTGGGTCCCAGGGGACAGTGCAGACTCAATTTTCAAAGAGAACCAGGTAGAAAATCCCAGGTATTTGAATGAGCCTCGAGTGGCGCTGAGTGAGCAAGGGACAGACGAAAGCATCAACTTTGCCACCCTTGAATCGACTTCACGCCCCTTGGTTCCATCTTGGTTTACATTCCTGACCTTCAGGACTCTGGACAGCTTTCAGCCTCAGTCTTCTCATCCGTAAGATGTGTGTGATTACATGTCATTTTGGGTGGTTTTCACAAGCTCATGGTTAAAGTTGGCACTTGTTGAGTGCTTACTGTGTAAATTCATGCAACCTCAGTAATTCTCAAACAAAATCACTGCCATCGAGTCCATTCCAACTCATGGCGACCCCTGCAGGACAGGGAAGAACTTCCCATCTGGGTTTCTCAGATTGTCACTCTTTACAGGAGGAAACAGTTACTATTCCTTCCCCCTTTTCACAGAGGAAGACACGGATGCTCAGAGAGGTCACATTGCTTTGCATCGTGGGCTGATGGTCAAACTTAAGTGAGATCCTTGATGTAATGTAAGTCCCCAGTCTCCAGAACAGTCTGCCTTGTAGTAAGTAAAAACCAACAAACAAAAAGCAACAACAGCCAAAACAACTCAGACTCCCTGCCACCACATCGATTCCCATTCACAGCAGCCCTATAATGCAGAGGAGATCTGCCCTGCGAGTTTCTGAAGCTGTGACTCCATTGGCCTAGAAAGCCCTATGTTTCTTCCACGGAATGACTGGTGGTTTTGAACTGCTGACCTTGAGTTGGCCACTCAGCATATAACCACTATGCCACCTGGCTTTACCCTGAAATGCTCGCCGTGACTACTACGGTTATCATTATGATCATCTTCATTAGTGGTTGGTGATTTCAGTTGCCTCATTCCATTGAGCACAAGAGAGCCTTTTTTTCTGCCAAGAGTCATTTGGATATTTATAACATCATTCATGGGCCATACAAAATTATCAACCTAGCAGTTAGCCCGCTATATTTGGTCAAACATGTAACTAAGTCAGCCTTAATGCGATGGCTAAAATAGCTTTTCTTTGATGAGATGTGTGATATTAGCTGATATTGATGATTTCACGCACTGGATATTCCCCATCCCTGCCCGAGAGTGTCAGGCTCCTTACCTGCAACCAGGAGTGAGACTACTTAATTAGTTAGGGTTTCTTTTCTTTCTTTCTTTCTTTCTTTTTTTTTTTTGGGGGGGTATCACTGCCTCTGGTGGTCACGGACGCTACCCAGTGCCGCTCCTGAGAGCCACAGCTGGATTTGAACCGCCAAGCCCGCGGGCCGCAGTCCCCCACTCAACCACTTACGCCACCGGGGCTCAGCCCTCTTTCTTTTTTTTTTTTTAACTGCAGAAGCTTCATTCCTCACACTTCAATGGAGCCTCTTCCCCCCCACCCCCCCACATCACTGCCCAGGTGGGAGTAGGAAGCCCAGCCTTGCTCCTAGAGAGCTGCTGCTGGATCTGAACTGCCAACCCTGTGGGCCACAATCCCGCACCCCACCACTGCCCCACGGGGGCTCAGTTAGGGTTTCTCAGTTGCTGGCTACAGAAACTTACTCTGACTCAGGAGGAAAAAGTGAATTATTGGAGCATAGATGGACTATAATTATAACAATATAGATGACTGAATTAAACCCCACAAAACCCATCCCTATGGAGCCAATACGGACTCATAGCGACCGTATAAAATGGAGCAGAAGTGCGCTTGTGGGCTTCCAAGACTGTCACTCTTTACAGAAGCACCCTGCCAAGTCTTTCTCTCAAGGAGCAGCTGCTGCATTCACACCACCAAGCTTTTGGTGCACAGCCAGGTGCTTAACCACTGTGCCACCAGGGCTCCTAATGATTGAATTAGAGGGAAACAGAGAAGAACTCGTTCAGAAAGAAAAGGCCCAAGGGATAGAAGAGTATAAGGGAGAAGCTGTGGAGTTCCTGGTTAAGCTTAGGTCCTGCGTCAGGATGTCAGTCCTGGCTGGGGGAGCCTCTTTTGTTGTCTCAGATGGTGCATCAGTTAGCTCGTGGAGATGGCCAGTGTTATCGGAGCCTCCGTACGCAGGACAGTCGTGAGGATTCAAGGAGTTCACTTCTGACCGGCACGTGCCATAGTGCCTGGCACCACCGTAAACTATTAATCAATGTTGTTGTTGCTGCTGTTGCTAGTAAAGGGTCTCTGGTCACAAATTGGGTTGCTAACCACAAGGCAGATGGTCCCGAATCCACCCGCCACCCTCTGAGATAAGGTGCGGTTGTCCGCTCCGTAAAGCTCTGCAGCTTTGGAAATCCTATCTAGCGTCTCTGTGAGTTGCCATCAACCGGTGGCAGTAGGTTTTGCCGATGGGATGGCTCAACTCTACCTCTTTTCTTTTTTTTGTTCCTGACTATGCGTGACTCTCTTTAAGGCTCCATCTCTGGAGAGAGTGAGGGCTGCAACTAGCATGGGATGCCTATGCGTCGGCCACCAGGAGCCTATTGGGCCGCTGATTTCAAGATCAGTAGTTTAAAACCCCAGGAGAAAGAGGAGGTGTTCTACCCCAGAGTTACTGTCTCAAACTCTCAGAGGCAGGTCCACCCTCCCCTATAGGGATGCCGGAAGTCGGAATTGACTCAATGATGGCGGTGAGGTTTGATTTTGTTTTGTTTTGTTTTATTCATTTATTTATTTTAGGCACCACTGCCCTCTGGTGGTGGGAGTAGGAGGCCCAGCCTTTGCTCCTGTGAGCTGGAATTGAACCTCCTTCCCAGTGGGCCGCAGTCCCGCGCACAACCACCACACCACCGGGACTCAGCCCTTGTTTTGTTTTATTGTCAGATAATGATTTTTCTCTAGTAGGTGGCTCTGGAGTTTCCTTTTTCTTTTTTTAAGTGTATAGTTGTGTGTTTTTTTTTAAAGAATTGTTTTATTGGGGTCTCTTACAGCTCTTATAACAATGCGTACATCGGTTGTATCAAGCACATTTGTATACATGTAGCCATCATCCTTTTCAAAACACTTTCTACTTGAGCCTTTGGTATCAGCTCTTCTTTTTCCCCTCCCACTGCAATTCCCCTCCCACTGCAAGTTCGAGAAGGGCTGTAACGAGCCTCGAATGAAGCGTGAAGCCACTTCCATTTAAATCTGAGGAAAAGGTGGGAAGGACATCTCCAGCCAATGTTGGAGCATGCTTTGTAGGGCCAAAGTCCACATACCCTGAGTTTCTGAGCTTTGGGACCACGGGTAAATGATGTCCTATCTCCTGTGTGCAGAGTAGAACTGCACTTTAGAGTGTACTATCTGACAAAATTTCAAAAACATTTGTTTCACCAGGTTGGTGGGAAGATCTATTGGGATCAAGGAAGTGAAAGCATTTTGCAAAGTATGGTAACCCAGAAAGATGTTTCCTCAATTGTAAGTCACCACCGACAGTAAGACGACCCTTTAGTCTAATTACAGAGTTTTCATCATATAAATACCAAATGTATGCATGAACGTTAAATTGTAGCCTGATTTCAGAAGCATTAAAATGGGAAAGGGGCGTGCCTTCAAATTGAGGAAATCAAGTATTGATACCTTAATGTTTCAAATAAGGCATGCTCACGTAGAGCCTATTACCAATTTCCCAAAACTTAGACCACGATATTGCTTACTTAATGCTAAAAGGGCACTGAGCATAATTTAATCTTTCCTTGAAGCTTTAGAATTTCCTTGAAGACAGGATCAGCAATTTTAAACTACACTTTTGGATCCTTTAGCTCAG
>PVJH01010489.1:0-73532 GCA_004026705.1 Nesogale talazaci
CCCCCCCCCCCACTTTTTCCCATAGAGGAATTAAGAATATGGAACTGTCTCTCCACCCTCTCCACCCACCACACACATTTTAATTAAGGTATCTTTTGAGAAGGAATACTTTAATCCAAAGTGATCACTCTGATACTCAAAAAGACACATTTGGAGGCTAGTTGGTGAGGAGGAATTAAAGACAGAGAAGCTGAATAAATAGCAAGCAAAATGTTAATGTTTTGGCTTTGTGGTGTCTGCATCTGAGAGCACTCCATGCAGATATTTTTGGCTGGTTCCAGCTGGAAGCCTCCCGCGGCTCCTTTTGTGTGCGCCCTGGCTGCCGATTGCTGCGCTGCCCCTAGAGGTCAGTCTGATCCAGGGATTGTCCTGAATCCAAGCGCGGAAGTTCGCGCAGAGCACCCAGTGACTTCCCAGAGCCAGGCCTGGCCACGGGCTGAGAGAATCAGGGGCTGCGCCGCGCGTGGTGACCATGCCTGGTGGGCGCTGTCCCAAGTTCTTTTCTTTTCTAAGTATGCATTTTGCCCAAGTCGGAAGAGGTTGATGTTTCCTTCAACTTTTTATATGGCTGGAGTTAGCCTCACTTCTTAATGGTTTCACAAAAAAGGCCGCTGCTCCCCCAACACCAACAATAAAGATGAATATAAATGGCTTCATCATATTTTCAAGCAATACCATATCTGCTGAGGTTTCATTCAACCGATTGGATCCAGGGACATAGATTCGGGGCTGTGAGAGGTCGCAGACAGCCTCCTGTCAATCCTTCATCTTAAAGGAAGAAATGGAAGCGCAGAAAAGATGAAAAGTCAAACAACGCCCCCTCCCCCCAAGCCCTCCCCAAACAAAACAAAACTCCTGGTTAGTCCACGCAAAGTCTTACATGGGAGAGTGTTCTCACGATCTATAATCATAATAATTTTTAAAACTAAGTATGACCGCAGATTCATTTTTAAATAAATGCTCTTGGCACAGGTGTTGTTAAGGTTAGCTGGGCAACCGCACCAGCCCCTCAATGGGAGAAAGAGGTGAGGGTAACTTTGCTAAGCGTTGACACTCTGGGCCCTCCCCTTCTCTTCTGTCTGGTCCCCATGATTTGGACTTGGTTCGAAGAAGGTAAAGGGTTTGGGTCTGAGTTGTAAACACTTAGGATTCAGTCATAAATTCATTAAATGGGTAGACAGCAAAGTAGCACAGTGGTTCACTTTGTATTTGAACCTGTTCAGATGGGAGTAGGGGCTGGGAAAAGGGTTGAGTATTTGTGAGGTTTTTAGGAAAATGGCTCAACTTCGTGTTACCTCAGTTTATCCATCTATGAGATGAGAACAAATTGAAAGACTCTATTCAGAAAAACATGGTAGCGAAATTCAGTAAGAGCGCAGTGAAAGTTGGCTGATGTGAACAGGATGGAAAACACCCAAAGAAAAATCCCTCGACTTGGAGGGAGGGTGTCTCGGTGTGGTCAGTCTTTCTCCTTCTTTTTCAACGTGGTTGAAAATGTACACAGTTCAACAATGCCCACAGGTACAATTCAGTGCCTTCGATTATATTCTGTCTGCTTTCCATTGACTTAGGGGGCAGGGTGGGGGAGCAGGGGGAGGAGGGTGATGGCCTTGGGCTGCTAAGCACAAAGCTGAAGCTTTCTAGCCCTGTAAAGATTTACGACCTTGGAAGCCAAAGGGGCTTGTTTCCTTGGTCCAATAAAGGTACTGTGAATTGGAATTGGCCTTGACAGAAGCGGCTTTATTTTCAGTTGATTCCATTGACGTCACCCCTCTTGTGATGGCCACTATGGGCCTTGCTGTGTTCACTGTTGTTCTCAGGTGGCCTTCTAGAGAGAGGCTCATCATGTCTAATTTTTCTTCCACTGGGCAAGTCCTGAGATAAGTGAAGCTGGCTATCAAGGCTCTGTGATTCTTTTCTATTCATTTGCAAAGGCTAAGTTTTGGGGTGGAGGTTGCCAGCTCTTTCCTCTGAGGCACCTCTGGCTGGGTTCAACCCCCCAGCCTTTTGGCGAGGGCAGAGGTCAGCAAACTGCAGCTCAAGCGCCATTGGCAGTTCTTTAGTTATATACAGGTGGCTCTGAAATAAAATTGGGGAAAACACTTAAAGGACCTTATTCCGATAATGGTGATTTCATTTGTTTCTAAAAATAAATTTACTGCTCTTGAATAGTTTTTAAATTACTGTCAGGGGCAGGATTGGCTCTTCTAGCTCAAAAGTGTGTCACCCCCTGGGCTAGCAGCTATAAACACGTACACAGTCCAGGGATCCCGACACTCCCATTTCAGCATTATGAGGACACCTTAGAGTCTCTAACAGAAGCATTTTGGTTTTGAA
Source organism: Nesogale talazaci (assembly GCA_004026705.1). Classification (NCBI taxonomy): domain Eukaryota; kingdom Metazoa; phylum Chordata; class Mammalia; order Afrosoricida; family Tenrecidae; genus Nesogale; species Nesogale talazaci. The sequence continues at coordinate 2,338 of PVJH01010489.1, forward strand.
TTTTGGAGCATATAATGAAATAGCCGTCCAAGTCTTTTTCACATCAGAAACTTGTAAACCAAGTCAGGCCCCAACTGGTATGTAATTAGATGATGTTTAAATCCATCAATCCATCAACCATATCCCCTGTTTATCTTATCCATGCCAATTGGATAACTTGTTTCTTGGGCCAGATTATTCCTTGAGGTCAGAGGCCGTGTCCGCTCTATATTTCTAGTGGCTATGCTGATGTCTTAAGAAAAAACTTAACAACCTAGATTTTATAGATACTTAAATGCCTGTGAAAGCATTGAATGGGCCTCTTGAGAACCTTGGTGATGCTCAGTTCAGTGGTTGGCTGCTCACCAAAAGTTTGGCAGTTTGAACTTGATCAGCTGCTTCCTGGATACAAAGACATTGACAATCGGCTCCCCGCAAGATGACAGCACAGGAAATCTGTGAGCTGATTCATGGGTGGTTGTGGGTGCAAATCATCTCCACGACTCCTAGCAATAGCAACAGAGGGTGCTTGAATCCATGCGAATTCTCTTCTTTGAAAACATGTGGAATGTTCTCTATGTTTTCCTTGTGAGTCACATTTTGATTAAGACAGGATTATGTAGCCGCTGACATGATACCAGTGTTCATATGATCTAGTTTAAGACAATAAGAAACATAAAATCTCTTGATACTTTAATTCACTTGGCTTGACCATGGTCAATCAAGGAACTGGATATTTAGTTTTGCTAATATCTATCCTAAATTATTGAATCTGATCACAATCTGATTTTAAGAAAGATCAAGTGCTTTGTTAAAATCAATTCCCACTAGACCAGTGTACAGACAGTGTCACAGATGATAGCTTTCAATAAACGGAATACAGGAAAGACAACCCCCCTCAGAAACTGTAATGGGAGCAACAATTCCAGGAGGATAGAGAAAAGAATGGGGGAGAAAGGGAGGGAAGGGGGGCTGGATAGCAATGATGGCAGACTAACCCTTCTCAGGGGAAGAATACCAGGATAGTAGGTGAAGGGACAAAATGGGTGGTATAAGCTATGTATAAATAGTAATAACTATACTTACTATAGTTAAGGGTTTTCAGGCATGGTAAGGTAGGGGGAAAGAGGGGAAAAAAGAGCAGCTGATATCAAAGGGCTCAAGAAGAAAGATAATGTTTAGAAATTGTTGAGACCAATAATTGTACCTGTCCGCTTGAAGTAACAGATGCATGGTTTGTTATAGTGTATGCAAAAGCCCCAGTGAAATGATTTATTTAATTAAAAAATAAATCTAAGGCCCATGATATCCATGGAATTCCTGATATTCAAATGCAATGACCAAAACGAGGAAAAGTGGCCATGACTTTGGACAAGATACCTCAGAGTTAGCTTGCCCTGCTTGTGAAAGGTGTAAAAATAACCCACCCTTTGCTACGAAGGCAAGTCTGAGTCATGATTACCCCACACAAGGCAGAATTGAGCTGCACTCCATGGGATTTTCGACAGGTAATTGTATAGAATAGCCCCCCTAGGACTTTCTTTCAATGTGCCTTTGGACTAGAACCTTAAGCCTTTTGAGTGGCAGCCAACTGTGCTAATTGTTTGCACTACCCTGAGACTCCATACATCGAATGTTATTGTTGCTGTGTTAGGTATCATAAAGTTTGTTCTGACCCACATTAACTCAATGTGCAACAGAATAAAACACTTTCCAGTGTCCTAGGTCAATCTCACAAATCGCTTTCTCTCCCTTACTTTAGCAAACATGATGCCTTTCTCCTGATAATACGTCCAAAGCAAATGAGATGAAGTCTTACCATTATCACCCTTTAAAAGCATTCTCGCTGTACTTCTTCCAAGACAGATTTGTTTGCTCTTTTTGCAGTCCATGTTGCTTCAAATATTCTTTGCCAACACTATAATTTAAATGCATCAATTATCTTGTGGTCTTCCTTAGTCCCTGTCCAACTTTCACATGCATATGAGATGATTGAAAATACCATGATTTGGGTCAAGTGTATCTTAGTTCTTAAAATGATATCTTTGCTCCTTAACATTTTAAAGATGTCTGTGCAGCAGATTTACCCAAGACAACACATCATTTAATTTCTTGACTCTTGCTTTCATGGACATACATTGTATGTCCAAATAAAACGAAATCATGGTTAACTTCAGTCTTTTCTTTATCTAGTATGCTGTTGTCTATTGATCCAGTTGTGAGAATATTTCTTATTATTATTGAGTTGTAATCTACACTGAAGGTTGTGACTTATGGTCTTCATCAGTAAGTGTTTCGAGTACTCTTTGATTTCAGCACTGAGGTCATGTAATTTGCATGTGGTTATTGGTTCATGAGTCTTCCACCAATCCTGATGCCATATTCTTCTTCACCTATCTACCCTGTTTCCCCCAAAATAAGACCTACCCATAAAATTGGCCCTAGCAGGATTTCTAAGCATCTGCACAATACAAGCCCTACCCCCAAAATAAGATGTGGTGATGGGTGCAGCTATGTAGCATATCTGCACAACTCAAGCACTTTGTTGTGGAGCAGGGATGAAGATGGGCAACCCTTCTCATCTGCCCCATTGTGACCTATCTGCAGACTCTTGATATTACGGTAAACAAGCCATTCAAAGACCATTTGTTCACAGAAATTAATGCCTACATTGAAAATAGAATGACAAGAAATCATCATGGAAACATTGTGAAGCCTAGTCTGCAAGTGGTCATGATTTGGGTGAAGAATTCATAGGATAATGCACTGTGAGAAGGTTACAAGGACAAGAGTTGCTCCTTTAATGAGTCCTCTATTTCTCGACATGAGATATTGGGGCCAATGGTCCTAAAGGAAATGAAATCATGAGAAATTCAGGATGGAATTTGGGGTTTGGAGAGTTATCTAGAAAAAGATGACTTAACTATAGTTGAATGAATGCAGATTGTTGTACCATACTAAAAAAAAAATAACACATCTCCCAAAAGCCCTAGGGTGTCTTCTTGAGAACAAAATAAATATAAGACCCTGTCTTATTTTCAGGGAAAGATGGTAGTTTCTCGAATTATTTGCTCAGCGTAGAGATTGGATAAGTCCTAATCCTCAAAGTAAAGAAGAATTGGATTAATAATTGGATCACAATTGGATTAATAAGCAACATCATGATAAACAGAGAAGAGATGGAAGTTGTTATGGGTTTCAACATCATCCCTGGAGCCTTTTTTTTTTTTTTAAATCAGTGTCTTCAGTGCAGTTTGGACTTCTTCCTTTAATGCCGTTGACTCTTGATCACGTGCTATTTGAGGGCATGACTGATCATCTACCGATTCTTTTTGGCACAATTCTTTTTGGCCTTCCACCGTCTTTTGATTATTCCTACACAATTTAATATCATGACCACCGAATACCTCAGTATTGCCGCTCAATATTTATCTATTTTTCTTCCATTCTTTCAGCTTGAGAAATGGTAATCCTGTCTTTCCCTTTTGGTTTTAGAATTCCAGGGCTTTTCACATTTGCTTACAGAACTTTACATTGTCTTCTCAAGCTGCCTTTTTGAGATTTCCTCTTCGGCTTTTCTGCTTCATAATTTTTCTCATTTGCTTTAGTTATATTAAAAGGTTTCATTGTCTCTCGTCTGATACCCTCTTTGGTTTTTTTCTTTATCTCCAGTCTTTTCAATGAACTTTTGCTTCTTTCCTGTATGATGCTTTTTCTCTCTTTATAAAAAAGTTTTTTTGGGGCATAATTCAAGCATAATACAATTCAGTAGTTCAGTCTTATCGATAAGAGTTGCACAATCTTTACCCTAATTAAGTCTTAAACATTTTCTTCTTCCTTGTGTTAATTATTGTTAACTCTTTATATTCCCTTAACCTCCGCTGCCACACTCCCAAGAAACCATTATTTCAATTACTGTGTCTATAGATTTACCTATCCTGGATTTCATCTCTCCCACTTTTTGTTGATTAATAAATGCAATCCATTCCTTGTGAATTTATCATCCTTAGTAGAGTCGATCATAGAATTATCAGATTCAAAACAGCCAGTCTTACTCACGTTTGGGATGTAGATTTACATGCATTTCAGTTACTTCCAATTTTCCTAGGTTCATTCATTGTATGTTCCACATTTCAGTTACTGATGGATGTTTGCAACTGTTTCTTCTCCTTTTGAGTTGTCACCCATCAACAAGCGATGGCCCAAAAAAAGTTGCTCTGGCATATCATTATGGTCAATTCTACCTTGAGCGGTCAGTTCTTTCCCAGTTGTATTTTGAGTACTTTCAACCTGACAGGCTCATCTTCCAGCTCTATTACAGTCAATGGCTGGCTCCTATTCATAAAGTTTTTATGAATAAGTTGTCCTTCAGAATGAACTGCTTCTTTCTTCTTGTCTGTTTTAGTCTGGAATCACCTTCGGAACTTGTTCATCCATGGATAACCATGCGACTATTGGAAATACATGTTGTTTAACTTCCAGCACAGCAAAAAACATGAAATCCACCATGACACACTATGGCAAGCTGACAGGTAAGTGGTAAGAGGATTAAATAGTGATATGTGCTTGGATTGCTGTTTGGGTAATACAACATAAGGCATATCAGGTATTTAGCACAAGGCCTGTGACATTGTATATGTTCAACAAATGTGAGCTATTTTGATGACTGCTTTTATGTGGACAGTTATGAACCCACTCAGTGAGATCAGTATGAGATACACTCTGTATTTATGCAGTCAGGTCTGTTTTAATTTTTCAAATTAGTTCAGCCAGTTGGTGGGCTGTAGCCAAAAACTGTAGTTGACTCAATTTTTATCATATCAACTTTTTTTGTTTACTTGTTTGTTTTTCTTCTTTGCCTGGAAGAGACAAAGACCTGAGTGTGTTCCCTGTGAGCAGATGCACATGTTTGTTTAAGCTGGTGGCACGGTGCTGGGAAGAGAATGAGGTAGTGATGGCCAACAGAAGACCTTGTAAATACAGGTCAGGCCAATGCAAAGCAAGCTTGTTGGCTAAATTGCTTGTGTCTCAGTGATTTGTGAAAAAAAATTGCAAGGGGAGAATTACATCTATCATCAAGGTATTTTAAGCATATAGTGAAAAGTCCTTTTTTTGGTTGTTTTTCCCCCATGATTTTATTGGGGACTCTAACAGCTCTTATAACATCTCATACATCACTTATATCAAGCATAATTGTACACATGTTGCCGTCTTCATTTCCAAAATATTGTCTACTTGAGCCCTTGGTGTAAGTTCCTCTTTCCCCCTCCTTTTAAAAAATAAATCATTTTATTGGGGGCTCATAAAAGTCCTTTATTTTTTAATGCAGCAGTGCAAATTAACAAAATCAAATATCATGTGAGCTTGTGGTCATCTCTTTCCAACTGGTGTGATCTTTTGAGTTTTACCATGTAAAGCTTCTGTTGCTTAAGTGAGTATGTGAGTTGGTATTTTCACCTGTCACAGGGAATAGTTAGGAGTAACTGCTGCAATATACTTGTCCTGGCCATCCCATAATAAAAGATAATTCTGAATTGTCTATGGTTCTTACATCATTTAATCCTCAAAATATTTGTATGAGGTAGATATTATTATCCCAACTTTGCAGAGAGGTTGAGTCATTTATCCGAGGTCACACAGCTAGTAAATGACAAAGAAGGACCTGTTCGACTTCAACATCTAGGGGTTTTAACCATTATGCTGTATTGACCTCTTCATGATAAGCCCTCTGTCTTTTAAGTAATCTCAATGACCCCTTCAACTCATTTGGTGAGCTTTGGGAGTTCTGTGGGAATGGTGCATATAATATTAAAAAGAACCAAGGGCCCAGTTTAGAACTTCTTGTTTTAATTTCTTAGAGAAGTAGAACCAAAAGAAAAGATGGATATAAATTATTCATAAAGAACCATTAATTACTTTCTTTGAGTTTTGACGTTTGATCCTCAGTTATTCAATTCAGAATTGATTAATTAATAATTTAATTAATTCAACAAATATTAATGAAGCACTTCTCATTTGCCTGTCACTACCATAAGTGTGGAAGACATGCTAGATTCAACGGCTCTCTGCAGAGTTGACACCCACTTGAGTACCACTGTCCAAAACATTTCGATTCTACCCATTGTTATAATCCAAGTTCTCATTAGACTACAGCATTCTTTCTCCCTCTGATATAAATTATATGTATGCACCTGTACACCTGAACTCTGGTTTCTTCTCACCTCTTATTAGCACTTAGCTAAAGCTGTCTGACCCTCCAATGGCCTCAGGCCCACCATCTCCTCAAAGCCTTCCCTGAGAAGACCACAGGTTCTTCTTATTCCTCTAAACCCCAAGTGTGTTTTGCAATGCCATCTTTCAAGGCTAATCACTTAGGGCATTTTGTGAAACTCCATGCACCTGGTCTTCACCTAGTCAACTCTTTCCTAAGCCATTGTTTCTAAGACTCTAGATTAGCTGTGTCATTTGTCAAAATTCCCTGGATGCTTCAGAAGTTTAAGAAACCCCAGTCTCATATTGCTTCCATTATTGCTGCTCCTACATCTTCCATTCCCCAAGTGTGACCCCTTTCCATGAAATATAAACAACTAGACACATTGTGATGATAATTCCTTGCATTTTACTTGGTGCGCAGTGCCTGTTTTAGACTGGGCTCTCTAGAGCATAGCTTTGGAAAAAAATATTATTTGGTGCCTTCCTGGCAATTAAAAAACTGTGTTCTATAAGCCCTAATCCAGGACATATTGTCAATATCTACTTTTGAAACACCCCTGGATTATTTTAGCTTCCCACAGGGAAAAATTCACTTTGGGAAACACTGCTCTTAAAGAACAAAGGCTCTGAAATGTGCAAATAAATATGTACAAAAAGAACTGCTTCAAGGAAAATGCAATTGCGGAGGTTGGCAAGTGCCAACTTGACAGATCAGATGGTAGGCTGAAGACCGCTACGGGTTGATGGGTTTGCAGAGACTGACACACCCAGAGTCTACAGGTCAGGTGGCAGGGCAGAGACTTCTGGGGGGGGGGTGCTATGCCTTAAAAAGATGAGGTCAGATGTTGAGAAGAATGTGGAGTTAAAAGCGATAATGAACTTTGTCTGAACATCCATGTGTATCCTGGAGCCAGGTCACATGTACAAGGAAAAACCCCTTCCAACTGATTGGCTAACCATAGCAAATCACTTCTTGGAAAGTGATTACAGTAGTCTACTCTAGAAAAGAGAATCCAGTCCCGTGTCTTTCAAATGACTGAGATTCATTTGAACCCAATTGTTAGGCACTGAATAAATTCTAACTTATTAGAAATCAACTTCATACTTCACACTTCGCTAACAGCATTGTGAAGAACCATTGAAGGAGATAGGTATGATCTTAAGTTTCCTAATGTGGAGGATATGGGTTGAACTAAAAACAGTCATCCAACAAGAGTACCTTGGATACATACCCCTATAGTTTGTTATTGTTGTATGTTACTGATTCGAGGCCAATTCCTAACAAGTCTTGGTGACTGAGAAGACCTGCCCCATTGCATTCCTACATGGAAACCTTTACAGAAAAGAGCACCAGAGGGGAAGGGGGAAATAAAAGAGAGCACCAGAGAGCATGTTTCTTGTTTCATAGTTTGAAGGGTACACCTGGCCCCTTGTTTCCATTTCTATTCCATTGGTGGGTAGTAAGGCTGACTGCCTTTGCATGGATGTATTGGATATTTCATTCTCCTTTTGTGAATTGCTTCTTCTGGGCTTTGGCTGAAGACATCTTTAAGGAGATACATACAGAGGACTCCCAAACCCCGTGAGAGTACTGGGCCCCTAAGACCATGGCAGGGATGAGCAGAATTGGCTGGCGCAAGGTCTCCTGACAGTCTCAGCACACAAGCTACAGAAGGGCAAGGGTCCCACCAGCGTAGAGGCCACCTGGAGCCTACCACCCAGCCATGACCACTGAACGCCACTCTCCTTTTACTCCCTAAACTCTCCAAGGTCTGACCATGCTCCCAAGAAGTCAAGAATGGTTAGAGGAGAGGACAGCTCAGCACAGTACTGGCACCTAGAGGCGTTTCGTTTCAAGCATATGCCACCCTTTGCCTTCCTGCTTTCCATCTCTCTCCCCCTCCCTTTCCAAGCTCCCTTGGCACAGGGGGTGGGGTGGGCCACTGCAGGCGCTGAAGCGGCAGCTGAGACTCTGACCCCTGGTTTCTCTGGGGAGTTGCCAGCAGCTTGTGTGATACCACATGCTACTCTGCACGGGAGCACAGGCTGCCTCTCCGCTCCTTCTGGTCTCTAGAAGGTCACCATCCAAAGAAGCCAACTTTCTCCCTCCCCCCGCCCCAACCCCCCACCCCCACCAGCTCAGCTCAGGCTCCTTCTATCCTTTTCTACATTCCTTTCTGTTCTTCCACTGCACTGATAGCTGAGTGATTTTGTGTTCTCATCGTCTGAACCATCTTTCCTTCCCAGGGCTCCACCCTCTAGAAGGCTGATCAAAGCCTCTGAATGGCATCTCAGAATGCCCTCCACCTGGAAGGATACATTGAGGCCCGATTCCAACAGACCTTGAAAGACTTGGAATGGAATCTAGCAAGCAATAGCTGTCCACAGAGGGTTGCCATCGAAAGGCTGGATGTTCAATTGCACTCAGAGGCACCTTGGAAAAAAGGTCTGGAGATCTGCTTCTGGGAAAAGCCCCAGCAGTTATTGATAATTGTGTGCAGAGTGCAATTGCACTCTGACACACGTGGGGTGGCCATGAATTGAAATCAACTCCATGAGAATTCTAAGGATGCAGTCCAAGTGAGTGGACTATGATCAGAGGTATGTTTCCTTACACAAGGAGTCCAGGTGACCCGCATTCCCCCATTTTACTCATAACAACGACAAGAAGTAAATGGCCATCTTCCCACGTCAGGGACCAGCATTCAATTTACTGGATGGGGCGCCAGTGAGGAATTTGAACTGCCCCAGGGTGTCCAAGGCTCTATATCCTGGTGGAAGCTGACCCCCACCCCCACCCCAATTGAAAGGACTGCAGGGTCCAAACCACTTTGCCGCTACTTTCATGTTCAATCAACTATACCACAAAGGCTTCTTCAGAGGATGTGAGGGGGCTTCAAGGAGCCTGTGGGAACTTCCATTTCTTTAACTACAAATGAAATGGGGAAATTGGAAGAGAGTGGACAATGGGGCCATTTGCACATTTGGGACTGGACATATAGGAATTGCCAGGGAGGTTGCAGTGCCCAGAGGCTAATGAAGACTGACCTCGAGGTCAACTAAGAGCAGGGAGCAATGCTCACAACCTGGCACCAGGTGAGCTGAGTGGAGGGGGTTCCCTTACAGGAGGGAAGACTTTGCTTTGAGGACCATAGTCCTCAAGGTTCTGCAGTGGGGGTGGGGGTGGGAACATAAGATCCTACTCTTCTGTTCCTTCTCCTCTGAACTCCTGCTGATGCTCCCCATTGGCCAAACCCCAATTGAAACTGCGGCCAAGGCCCCTCCTTGATGTTGCACACCTAGGAGAGTCTCCCAGGGCGGAGCAAGAGTGCATCTGCAGGGGCAAATAGAAAGTGCTCAACACATAGCCCACCCGGAGGAGCATGGGAAACCAAAGTTTCCCATTTCTAAAACCACCAAGTTTGAGCAGAGCTAGAAAACGGAGGCATCTGGGACGCTGTGCAGGCTTCTGTGAAGAACTTTGATGGTATTTCTGGATGCTGGGAGAGAGAGCTAACCTGCTTCACCCGTTGACCCTGCTTCCTGAGTGTGCTGTCGTGCCTCTACTCAGGTTGCTTTGTGACACAACTACAGGGAGCTGCACATATGGCCTCACGTGGCCCATGGATCTAGCAAGGGCCCTTCCTTCCATGGGCTGGTGCTGAGAAAGCAGCATCCCAGTGAACCTAGAACTTTTGAGAGGCCAGGTGCTGGCTGGGGTAAGGAATCTCAGCCCATCTGTTCAAATGATGGTCCCATCCCCTATAGCATTGGTAGCAAGCAGAGTCCTTCCGCGCAATCTCAGGAGAAGATTCTGTATACAGTCATCAAAGTTTCTTTCAGTGTTCAAGCAGAAAGTGAAGTTCCTACTTGTGTGAACGTGTGTCTTTTGCAGATGGAAGAAAGGCTAAAGCAGATAAGGTGAGAGAATTCCCATTGTTAGATGCCTCTTGTTTGTCTCTGAAATATGCCTGAAGGAGCTATACTAAGCCATGGATACCAAAAAACACTGGAGTGTTTTTCCACGTGTGAAAACGCTACCCTTTGCAAAAGCCAAGGCCCACCCTGGGCCACACATGTCTACTCAGGAGCTCAGCTGTTGTGCCGCTCCTCACCTGAGCCAAGAGCAAAAGCACAGACATTGTTGAAAATGGGTGGGTTAAAAATACCCTCCCAGCTTCACAGGTTTCTGGAACTGTGAGGAGGCATCATCATTTATGAAGGTGAGTCTGGGAGGCAAGCACCAGCCAGTTAAAAGTGGTTCTCTAATTGGATTATGCAACAGATTTTAAATCTCTGTGCCGGAAACTTTAAAGATTCAGCAATTTGCCTGCACCCCAAATTCCCTTGGAGTTCTGAACTGGGATGCAGAGTATGAGAAGGGGGGGGGTGGTCGGTAGCGCAGTCTCTGAGTGACTCTGGTGGGGCTTTGTCTGTTTTGTGGAGTAGTAGGATTGTTGCAGGGAGTAAGTGAGATCTGTTTAGGAGAAAGGCTTTCCTCTATTCTGAGGCCAGAAGAAACTACCAACATGTGGAAGGAACTGGGGAAGATCCATTTCTTTAAAAAAAGATGTCAGTGTCTTGGTTTTGTGTTACATAGAAGTCCTGTGGTCTTTGACAATCTCTAGAGCTGAGCACTCGCTTCTTCTGCTCCCAAAGAACTCAAAGTTGGCTTGGGTCACCAGCATGGGGAGGAACTAAGCAGACCCAGGTTGGCCTTCCTTTTTCAGAACACATTTGTTTTGTGTCTCTAGGCAAACATCCTGCCTCAGACACTCTTGATTGCTCTTGTCAGCCATCACTGATCTTGCCTCTGCCTCTTGCTCCATGGACTGAAATATTTCTCTACCTTGCGTAATCTCCGTTATAAGCTGTCCATCAAACGGTTGTGACCCATAGAGTTTCCATTAGCTGATTTGCGGAAGCCGAGTGTCAGAGCTTTGTTGTCAGTCTTTCTTAGTCTGGACAACCCCCTGGAACCTGATTAGCATCACAACAAGAGGCAAGCCTCTACTTGCACATCAGGGACAGATGCGTACATTTTGGGGCCTTGATCATGGACCAAACACGGGTCTTCTCATAGTGACTCTCTATGGGGCTTCCTGTAAAGATTTATGGGAGCAAACAGCTTCATTTTCCCCTAGTGGAGCAATTGGTACATTTGAACTGTTGACTTGACTGATCACAACCTAACCCTTAAATCACCCTGTCAATTGCAACCTTAACTACCTCTGCACTCATCAGGCTGTCCTCCCATTTCCTCAGCCCTCAATGCCCTGGAGATTGACCCAAGGACACTGGGCTTGACTAAGACCATAAGGAAATGGAGATCATGACAAATGTTCCAGAGAATACTTGACTTTGGACCCAATTCTTTATTGTCTCCATTCTTCATTTCCCCTACTGCTTGCTTGTGGCAGTCATGTAATCTGGTGTCAATTTGAGGAGTAAGCGTGTAGAGGTAGAGTCTAGTCTGTCAATCTGGAGATAGCCAATGGCTTTCTACTGAGAATTCTGAGAAATCTGGCTGTATTTCCCTCTTGGAGGTGAGAGACTCATAACTCAGTCCCGTGGAGACACTCTACTGACAAGACACACAGCGGACTTCCTGTGAGACATCTTGGAGGAGAAACCCCATAGACTTACCCGGATAGAACCAGACTTCTGAAGCAGGAAAATCCATGTAGACACTGCTGTCAATGCTGAGATACTTGAGAAGCCACAGAGAGGTTCCTGCCAGTACTGAGATGTTTCTACAACCACTAGTGGTTGTACACAAGACTCTGCACCCACTGGTCTGTGATTGTCCTGGTGTCATTGCATGTACTTTGAGAGTCTAAAGAAGAGGACTTATAGATTGGTATCAGATATAGCGGCTCATATCGGACTTAAGACCTTGGACTGGATTTGGTTGAGATGTTTTCTTAAGGTACAGTTGCTCTTGTATGTGAGCCTCTCCCTTAAATACACATGTGTGCTTATGAATTTGTTTCTCTAGTCTACCTGGACTAATACACTGCTCCTTTATTTTCTATTGGCCCTTGAGGTTCAGGCAAAGGTATCAATATTGCTGAAGTCCTTGCTTCCAGAGATTATGAAAGTTGTGTTTGAGGCTAAAGGAAGGAGGAAGTGATTAAGAAAGATATTATGGAAAGATGGTCTCACTCACTGCCATGGGGTTGATGTGGACAGAGCAGAACTACCTTTTTGACTTTCTAAAGATGTAAACCTTTATGAGAACAGAAAGTCTCATCTTTTCCTCACCAGTGACTGGTGGTTTGAACTTTTGAACTTGAGGTTAGCAGCCCAATGAGTAGCCCTCTACACCACTCAGGCTCTGGGGGTAATGTGGTAGTCCCAAGGAAAGATAGCTTCCAGTATCTACTCCTGAGAAGTGAAACAGTTGGCAAATCACCCAGAAGTTAGGCCAAAGGATTGTGAAAAAGAAAAACAAAAAGAGAGGGAGAAATACTTAACATGTGTTGATTATGAATTTTAATTACGGAGTTATCTGTTCAGTCAAACAGGCTAGGAAAGAAATGTGGGCAGTGAGAGCTCTATGAAAGTTACAGATGATACAATTCTGTTTTTAGGAAATGCACAATTAGACTGTGTCTACATCACCCAAAGTAAAAGCAGATGCATCCGTCATCAGACTATTTTGATTAATGGAGAAATTTGGAGCTTAAATGAACTGGTTCCATCAGCTATGTTGATCAAATGAACTGGATCGTTGCCAGATCTCCACTTTCTCAGTGGGGTATAGACACAACTTTGGGGGTGAGGCAGTTTCAGGGACAGGATTTATCACACAAAGCTGTGAAGTAAATCCAAATCCAAAGACTTAAAACTCACTGCCATTGAGTCATCCCTGTCTTTAATGACACTATTGCAACATCAGAGGGAGTAAAAAACAAACAAAAACCCACAAAGCACTTGGTAATGCTGTCCTTACATAGGGGTCTCCTAGGGAAAAAGTCATGGACTGAGTTTACTTTCAAATCATATAATCAACTCAGCAGGGGCCATCATCCCTGGTATAGGACCACAGTCTTCACACTCTTCCCAGGAGATGGTTAAATGACATCACTCTCTGAGAAATGAGGGTGACTTAGGTCATTGGAGATGTGGTTGCAACCAAGATGGTTTTTTAAAATAAGTCCATGTTGCATGTGAATAAGAGTCCTTAACATTACCAGGTATGTTGTATGGTCTGTATGTCTTTTATTTCAAAAGAAGAGAGGCCAATATAAATAAAAAGAAAAATCATTACTGATAATAAATAGATGAATTGGCTAGAACAGCCTAAATGTTCATCAACTGATGAGTGAAAAAACACAGTGGGTCATGTACAATTGGGCTTCAGAAAACTCATGGGCAAATTCCAAGATCTACTTCTTCTGCTTTGTCCTATCAACTTTTAAAAAGTCTCCCTCATTCAAAGAGTGGAATACTACTCCGTCAAAACAAAACAAAACAAAACAAAAAACGAATGAATGCAGATAGAGTTACGATATGGATGGAATGAAACAACATGAAGCTAAGTGAAAGAAGGCAGACACAAACTGTCACACCTTGTTTGATTACCCTTGTTTGATATCATCATAATATGTAACCCATCGAGGCAGGGAGCCGACTGGTGATTGTCAGGGGCTGGGGGAGTGGGAGGATGAAGAGTGATCATTTGCAGAGACTTAATTAGGATAATGAAAACATTCTGTCACAGGATAGAGTTGGTTGCATCACATTTTGAATCTACCCAATGTCCTTGAAGGGTACACTTTCCACTGGTTGATGTTAGGTTATATCAATTTCACTTAAGTAAAGGAAAATGACTTTTCCTGGCTAAGAAGCATGCAAGTTTGAGTCACGTTATAGCCACCCTCATTCTATTTGACTAATGAAGTGTTCAGAGAGTTTCAGAATATTTGAAAAGGTTTCCTTGAACCTCCCAAGGTCAATGCTTTAAAAGAGACCATCTCCACTCCTCTCATGTTGCAGTTGAGAAGTAATAGCCTACACCCAGAGGTAGTTTGTGAGAGGGCCAGTTTGGCATCCAAGTGTTTTCCTTCAGAGACCAGTGGACATTGTCCTTGATGATGCTGGTGGTGGAGAATTCTGAGATGCCCAAGTGGGGAGAGATGTCCAAATAACTTCTTTTCTTTTATATTTTGAGCCAAGATTGTAAAACTTGTAACAGAAATAGCTACAATAATAGACTGATAATAATGTGAGTCTGTTGAGCTCTTATTAGGTGCCAGAAAATGTGTGAAATACTTTGTGCCATTTATTATTTAAAGTACCCCTACCTCCAAATTCCATGAAGCCAGTGGAGAACTGAGCCACACCATAGTTAAATACATTTCCACAATCACAAAGTGCCTTAGTACTAAAGGGTTGGTGTTGACATCTGCATTAGTGCAACACAGTGATTGATGAGAGGAGGGCGATACACTAGAAGGTCTTTAGCCAACTAAGGCACCTCCTGGCTGTGTTATGATCAAGAGCAAGAGAGTTGACAGCCTCCATGGGGTTTCCCCCTACCTTTTCTGATCCCTTCTGTGGTCCTGTGTCTTATGGGCATCATTACATCTCAGGCATCAATCCCTGCCATCTCTCACCCCACTACTCCCACTGAAACCAAAGATCCCAAGTTCCATTGAGATCTCCTAGCTCCTGTGGTTGCCTTGGGGACACCATAGAAGTCCTGATAGCGTAGTGGTTACACCTTCGGCTGCACTCTGCAAGGATGACAGTCTGGAACCACTGGCCACTCCTTGAGAGTTAGACCAGGCTTCCTTCTCCCAGGAAGAGTTACAATCTCAGAAGCTCACAGGGACAGTTGGACCCTGTCCTGTAGGCTTGCTGTGAGTGACATTGATTGACTGCATGGCGGTGAGTTAGTTCTTCCCTTGGGTGGTGTAAATCGTCTCAGTGGTTATCTGCTAACTGAAGGGTGGAAGGTTTTCGTCCATAAAAAGAAAGCCCTGATGATCTACTTCTAAAACCCTAGTCTTTGTAAACCCTGTGGCGGAGGGCTCTGAATACTGCAGCATATTGGCCCTGAGTTCTGCTTTTGAAGTTTCAATGTCAAATAGATGTGAAGAATAATATTTGGTCTACTCTCATTTCCATGCACGTGTGTGTTTTATCCTGATATCAAAGGGGAGCCGAGCCAGTGGTGTGAGTAACAGGGAAAGAATTTACTTTGGGGCACTTATTTGTCAAACTCCTTTAAGATCTCCTTCTTCTTTGTCCATAAGAATGACAGAACTGACTTAAAAAGTCCTGACAAGCACCCTGAAATTTATACCAAGCCTGGTAACAATCATGAGCGCTAAGGGTGACCGAGTATCTGTAATGATTCATGCAACTAAGTGTTTAATCACTGCTCCACAAGGTATTCGAAATCACCCTTAAATCTACTACCATCAGGTTGATTCTGACTCAGGGTGACTCTCTAGGTGTGTTAGTTCGGGTAGATGAGAGAAACAAATACATAGATTTGCATATGGATATAAGGGAACGGTCTATATAGAAAAGGAATGGAACATTGAGAAAGCATCCCAATGCAGTTCAGTACAAAGTCATCAGTCCGATGTTAGCTCATATGTCCAATACCAGTCTATGATGTCTCCTTCTGACTCACTAAGTCACAGGCCAGAGGGTGCAGAGTCTCAGCGCTGGCAGGGGTTCCCCTCATGGCTCCTCATTTCCAGGGCTCAGGGTAAATCAACAGCATCCAGTGGTGGTAGAAGCAACTCAGCACTGGCAGGGGTCTCCAGGTGGCTTCGCCAACTTCAGAGGTCTGGTTACATCTGGGCAAGGCCGTGTGGCTTCTCCTCTGGCTTCTCGGATGATGTCATCTTGTCTTGTTCATAGTTCATTGTTTCTGATACTAATTCCCAACAACTGGGGATATGGCCTCTCATCTCTATGAGGGAAATATCGTGAGATTTCCCTGAAGTCTCAGGAGAAAGCCATGCCCACACAGAGGCCTCATTGACTGCTCAATGGCTAACTCCAGATTAACAGGCTAGACATCACCCCTACATCTCAATCATGAAATTAACATAAGCACACGGCCACCACACTAGGGTTTCCTAGATGGTCGATGTTTGCTGGAGCTCCTGGTGAGTTGAACTTCAGACCTTGTGGTTAGCGGTCTCATGCCTAACCCCTAGCGCAAGCAGGGCTACTTAAACAGTTATGTGGTCCCACACTCACAGCCAAACTCATTGCTGCTGTGTTTATTCCAACTTAGAGCAAACCTACAGGAGGGGGCAGAATTGCCCCTGTGGGTTTCTGAGACTAATTCTTTACGGGGCTACAAAGTATCATCTATCTTCCATGGAGTGGCTAGTGATTTCAAATTACTGACATCTTAACTGTGAGTAACCCAAAGTGCTACTCACCATACCACCAGAGATAATTGGGATGACTGTGAAAAAATTTCAGGTGACATCTCAATAGAAATCTTTCTTCTCATGCAAACTCACAGCCATTGAGTCAATAGAGACTCACAGCGACGCTTTGGGCCAGAGTAGAACAGCCTCTGTGGGTTTCCAAGACTGTAACTTTTTATGGGAGTAGAAAGTCCCACTCTGCCCAAGGGGCGGCTGGCAGTTTTGAACTGCTGACCTTGCAGATTGCAGCCCAGTGTGTAACAAAATGTCCTCAGATGTGACAGTATATTTCAGGATATAGTGGTGAGGATGCATGGTGTGCATCACAAAACCAGTCCTCCCAAAGATATTAGCCTTAGCTTCATAGATGGCATCGCTCTGCAACGGCAGTGGGAAAAGATCTGCAGTGGACCCTGTAAACTGTTTGTCTAATCCATTGCCTCAAAGCAATGCCTCCCTTAGCCAGGGAGAAGGAATCAGTTAGGCAGAGAGTTGGTTTTCCATGTGAGCTGTACCCTGAACATGTAAAAAACATAGCCGACTGCATGCTGCATTGACTAAGGAACATACATATGCATTTAAATCACTTATGTTTTCCTTTTTTATGATGCATCAGTGAATTATATTCCTTTTGCGTTTGTAATTAGCAGGCGGAACAGATGGGATGGCTTCATTTAAAGAGATAGGTCCATTACAATAACCTATAAGACCAAGTAATTGTTTCCTTTCACACGCGGGTCTGTCCGCTGTGAGTGTACCATTGAGCCATTTAAATAGACTATGGAGAAATATATATATGTCTTCAGGAAACGTTGCTGGTGAATGTAGAAATGTTCATGACTGGGGGTCAACGGTGTTGCCATATGAGTTATGCATATGGTAGCTCTTGTTTGTTGGTGGTGGCTTCTTCTTTGGGAGGCAAGGCGACATCAAGGGAAAATACTCTTCCTCCACATCATTGTTTGTTCCCAAATCGAGGACAACCAGTCACGTTCTTCTCCAGGAGGCCAAGACTTTTTGTATTTAATCAGCAATGGCGTGTGGTCAACCTACATTTGCAACACTTGCACACTTGATCAGATGTGTATATTAGCCCCATCTCTTTGTTTGAAAGTCAATAAAATGTGGATTTCTCTTCTGATCAATGACAGCTGTCTGGAGATCAGTGGTCATGCTTGATTAAGATTGGTTCTAACAGCCAGCACAGTCGCCGGCAGACAATTTTTTAATATATGAACTTCACTGACCCAATTATCTAACCCTTACCACCTCCAAGCCCTGTGTTTATGCATCTCTAGCGGCCTTTGCACCATTTTCTTCTTGTGACACAATACACTTGTGGTAAAATTTTAACTGATGAGTCTTTGTAGAATGGCTGCATATTAAGTCCTTGTACCCCTGTAATTAAACACCTCTTTTAATCATCCATGCTTGTAGATACATTCCAAAGCTCAAAGTTGCTATGTTTTGTAAGAAAAAACTTTATTAAAACTTCATTATCAAAACACTACATGAAAACGGTATAATTCTGTACTGATCCCATTTACCACAAATTAATTCTAAAAATAGAATTTTTATGTTTGTCTCTTTAAGAGTTTTCAGGAAGATTATATCTGGGAAGTGATATGAGGATGAAGCCTGCTCTAGTGATTATGAAATTCAATCATTCTGCTTTTGTCTATTAGAATTTTACTATATGACTCTGGGGCAGCACTAATAGGTCCAGGAGGCAGATGGAGGGAAAAATATTTTTAAGAGTTTCTAATCATGTCCTTAAGATGACCAGTATGATTAGAACCTAATCCAGTGTACAAAGGTGCTTGCTTCTTTTAGATGGATTTTTTCATTTATTTAAATAAAAGAGAACTGTTAGCTTTCCATTTTTGTGTAGAGGGTTGTCTTCAGTTTGCATGCTCTGTATTTTAGTAGTCATATCCTTGATTTAAAATATTATTTTAACAGTTTTATTGACATGCATGTAATTCATGTACTGTGTTAGACCGGGTAGACTAGAGAAACAAATTAATAAACACGTACATAGATATAAGGAAAAGGTTTATTTACAAGAGGAATGGAACATTGAGAAAGCATCCCAACCTAGTCCAGTCCAAAGTCATAAGTCCACTATTAGCCCATATGTCCGATACCAGTCTATAAAGTCTCCTTCCGACGTATGAAGCATGTGCAATGACACCAGGACAATCACAGGCCTATGGGTGTAGAGTTTTGTGCATCCAGATGGGATAGAAACATCTCAGTGCTGGCAGAGGTCTCTCTGTGGCTCCTCTGGTCCCAGAGGTCTGGTTCCATCAGGGCAAGTCCATCTGGCTTCTCCTTTGGCACCTCCAGTCTCCAGGTATCAGGATCGATCAACAGGCTGTCATCTCATCTTGTCAGTAGTTCATCTCCAAGAGTGTGAGTCCAGTCTCTCTTCTCCAATTGGGAAATACCTACAGGCTTCCCAGAATTCTCAGAAGAAAATCATGCCTACACAGAGGTCTCATTGACTATCTCCACATTAACAGGCTAGACTCCATCTTTACATCCCAATCATGAAATTGACATCAAGTATATGACTGCCACATGTACTCAATAATTATATGGGTTGAGTATATTAAAATAAGATACTCAATCATCATTGCAATCAATTTTAGAAGATTTTAATCACTTTAGTTCTCAACATTTCCCCCCAACTCCCTCTACCATTACCCTATGAAACTATTAATCCAGTTACTCTCTCTATAAAGCTTCCTATTCTGGATTTCATATTAAAAAATCCCTAATGACATACAGTATAATATGTATACTGTCCACACCCATAGAACATGATAAAATGTAAAATCTTCAGTCCAAAAGAAATCAGAAAATAATAAAGACTAGAAAAAATTAAAAATGGGTAAAAGGGGGTAAAACAAGATTGTAAGATTGTACATTTTAACTCAACTATATCTGTATTAGTTTCCTTTCCAGTCAATAACCTAGAGAATTCAATGGAGGCATAATCCCATGGGGACCCTGCAAATGGATTTTGGGCTTTCACTGTCCTCCAGAGCTTTCTGAAAACTGAGTGCTCAGAATTTGAGATCTACATTTGAATTAGATGGTCTTCTCTGATCTTGTATTCTATTATTTACAATCCTTGGAACAAACAGGCTGGAGGGCTGCAGTGTAGATTTTATCTGTCACCTCACTTTCATGGCTGCTTGTTTTAGAACAAGCTTTTTAGGATTACAGATGCCGTTCTCTCTGAGAGCAAAACATCATCTGATTTCTTCATTACACTTTGCTATATTGATTTTTATAGTAATAAATGTATTAAACGTACATTCTCTGCACATTCAAAACCAAACTCACTGCTATTGAGTTCTTTACAGTCCCGTGATATAGTGGGTTATGCATTGAGTTGCTACCCACAAAGTCAGAAGTTAACGCCAGCCCCTCTTGGGGAGAGAGCTGGACACCCGCAGGGGCAGTTCTACTCTGTCTTATACGGTTGCTATGAGAAGGATGATAATGATTTGGCCTAATCAATATAGAATCTTTTAATGTTTTCCTAACCATTGATTTCCACTCAAGAAAGAGAAATGATGATTAATTAACTTCTACTCTGTTTTATGACACGCAGTTTCTAGATATGTATATATATTTTTATTTATTTATTTTAGATATGTATATTTTAAAATGTTTTAAAGATGTATTTTAAGAATGTTGGGGCTGAGCCCCGGTGGCGTAGTGGTTGTGCATGGGACTGCGGCCCACTGGGATGGAGGTTCAATTCCAGCAGTGGGGCGGGGCCTCCTACTCCCACCGCCGGAGAGCAGTGATGCCCCCCCCCCAAAAATAATGTTGATAAGTGATTAATAGATATTGATATCAAAGATATTCCCAGAGGAATGATCAGTTCCCAACTTATTAAGTTGATATTCTACTGCTTAGCTAATTATTTATGGATGCTATGTAAATAGAAACACATCAAATAAAGCTTGAAATCTCTTTGTGGAGGGATATCCAATATGATAGAAATTCATCTGCTTGGGGTTATTAAGCTAATATCTTTTTTTGGGGGGGCATCTCTGCCCTCTGGTGGTGGGAGTAGGAGGTCCAGCCTTTGCCCCTGTGGAGCCGCTGCTGGAATTGAATGTCCATCCCAGTGGGCTGCAGTCCTGTGCACAACCACTGCACTGCCGGGGCTCAGTCCCTAAATTTTATCTGAAACTTTGATTTTCTTTCTTGAAAAGCAAAGATATGCTTTAGTGGAGGTAGGGAAGGACTGTTGGGAAGAGAATGGACAGCAGAGAGAGGGACAGAAACATCTTGAGCTCCTGGGCAGGTTCTGAGGCCTGAGAGTTAGGTCAGGGATGTCGCCTGAAACTTTGACTTTTAAGGCTCTTAAGGGTTCCAGGATTTAAATTTGATCATTTACTTAGGCCAATTTCATGTTAAAGTGTAACATTTATTAGAAAGCAAGATAGATGCTATTATCACATTTAAAAGAAATATAATTTAACTCTCCTAATTTGCAAGTCATATCTAAACTGATACAAAGTATAAATGCTTTTATTCCACAGCTCAGTTTCCTGTAAGACAAACATATAGGTGCAAACATCCAGAAAAATTTTACACATACATAGATATGTGTATGTGTGTCTATGTGCATGTGCACGCACACATACAAACAGATACATCTGGGTGTATATCTGTAGATCAGGGTACTTTAGCTTCTATCTTGAGCTACAGATTGACAGTTTTTCCATTTGCTCAAAGGCTGCCAGTCCTCAAGTATCTTTCTAATTGCACTCCTCTTCATCTGTTTCACACTTGCTCATTATCTTCTTTTTGTTATAATTCCTGCCATAACCTCATCCTTCCTCCTAGGCCACAAGGTCAAAGTCTCCCAGTTTATTTTTGCAGTTCTTCTTCTTTCTCTTGATTCTCATAGAAAAACCATCTGCCAGGAGTCAAGAGTGCCACCTCTGCTCTAATTTCCCGAAGTTTACTTTCTAAAACGTTAAATCCCCATACTTTGTCAAGCCATGGTATTTTCAATATCTTCGTCTGCGCGTGAAAACTGAACAAGGAATAAGGAAAACTGGAGGATAACTGATGCATTTGAATTATGGTGCTGGCACAAAATATTGAAGGAACTATGGAGGACAAGAACACACACAAATCTGCCTGGGAGGAGGTATAGTCAGAATGTTCTTAGAAACAAGGCTGGAGCTTCTAAGTGCAGGTGCATGGACACTGTGGCTTGCACGACGGGTGCAGACATAGCCATTGTGAGGATGATGCAGGGCCAGGCAATGCTTTGTGCTGTTGTACATGGAATCACTATGGCTCTAAACCCAAATCAAGGGCACCTAGCAACTCTAGTGTCCAAACTATTGCATTGACTCTCCTCCTCTGACTCACAGTTTTCACCTCCAACTGATTACCATCTGATTTTGGTTTAAATCATTTTATTGGTGCATGCCCCCAATATTATACAATTTAACTATATAGCAATATTAAGAAAATTAATGCAATCATTACTGCCATAGATTCCAAAACATTTTCTTCTGGTACTCATTGCTGTAGCTTCCCTTTTTCTTAAAGAATCCCCTGCTCTGGCCCTAGACAATTATCAATCCAGTTACTGTAATCATCTGTCTACCGCTTTTGGATTTCGTCTACTGAAAATCATGCAAAACATCCTAAGGAAGCAAACAAACAAAAGGTCAACAATGACTAGACCAAACTGAGAAAAACCCCACTGAAAAAGAAAGTAGAAAATATTAAAAGCTGATAAAAAATTTAAATTGGATCAAAAGGGAGGTAAAAGAATCAAGTATTACATTTTAAGCTAACTATAGCTGCTATATTTGACTTAACCATACTGTTTGATAGCAAGACCATCATATCTTTCTGCTGGGGTCAAAGAGGAATTGCTGAAGGTTTAATTAATGGAGGGAACCCTGCTAATGGATTTTGAGCTTCCCCTGTCATCCATAGTGTTCACAATTTAGTCTCTGATATTTTTCCCTTCTTCGGATTTGCATTTCATTATTGACAATCCTTGGTTCACACTGGCTGGTGAACTTCTTCCTTGCTGGCTTAGTTGATGACTAAGAGGGTTCCTTGTTTTGAGACAAGCCTCTGAGACCCCAGATGTTATCCTTTCTGATATCTAGGCACCATCTGGATTATCTTTAAAGTGAGCCAGAGACCTCTATAAGCCTTAGCTATATAAATGGACTTGAGACTCACACTTAATTCTATCCCCGATTTAAGAACAAGTGGTCCTTATGACATGGCCAAGCTCGGTGCTCACCCTCATGAAGAGGTCACCGAGAAGATGGGTTGTAGCAGATCCATCATTTAGAAGGACATCTCTGACTTTGTTACCCAGTCACCCAAAACTTTCAGGGGCTTTCTACTACACTCAGCTTCACATGCAAATCTCTTAATCTATATGTTTGGTATTGCCTTTCCAGTGGTGAAATGCAAGAGCTAGATCCTGTGCCTTCTCACAGCTATGTGTTTGCCATGCCCTTCTGAGATCGAGCCAAGTACTTCTTGTGGCCTTTCTAGCCATTATTCCTTTTGTGATGGTTTGTCAATTCTAGCTCCTCTGCCTGTGTTTATAATCCTATTTGGGAAGGAGTTCTCTGTTATAGGTAAGGTGGGATGCATTCTGAGTCTCCACCTTCATAGGGGGCGTTACTCAAGGCACTAACTTGTTTATTTATGAGTAGGGTCTGCTGAAAGACAAAAATCACAGCTGCACATAAGAAAGAGCCAAAGAGCCACCTCAGAAGCAGGAACATGCAGAGGAACCCAAGGATCATTGGACAAAAACCTACGAGTGGGGCACATTTGAGACCTATTTCTAAAGTGGCAGAGGCCAAAACAGAGGCAATGGAAACCCTGTCATCCTGAGGACAGACATCCAAGCAAGGAGATCATGAGACCAAACAGAGACTGGAGTTTCAGGAAAGCAGCACCTAGATCATGAGGTTGGGAGGCAAGACAGCGGACAAGATTATGACTCAGAGAGGCAGAAGCCATAGGACCCCATGGCTGAGAAGCTGATGACAAGAAAGAGAGACTTGGCTGCTGTCATGACTGCACTCCAGAATTGCTGCTGTGGACCAATAACTGTATCTTGTTGATTGACTCTGGCTTGTGTTCACTCACCAATGTCCATAGGAAAGCCTTATTATTTGAGTTCTGAATTGCCATTGTAATGAGTTACTGAACCTCTCAGAGTCATGTGCCATAAAAGGAATGATTGTTTTCAGAATCGGAAAAAACGAAATGGAGGCTGAGGCATGGATGAACTCTGCCTTGTGGCAATAGGGAAAACATAGAAGGTCCATGATGTTTTCTCAACCTTCCTACTGTGAAAAACACTCAACACTTCCACTCCAAAGGTCATGATAACAGCCACCCCCAGAGAGAGCTTTCTTTAATGCTTCAGCTAGAATGACCTTTACAGTTCTCTGAATCAAGTCATCTCCCTCCACCTTTCCATTTTACCTTTGGCTGTATGTTTCACACTAGATGCTGGGCTTCAGCTTTTTGTTATGTACCACAGAGAACAGAGCTTCCCCATAACCATGCCTGTGCCAACTCCATAACATTAGACACAGGCTCCTGCATGTTGGAGGTTTGCAATGTTTTGTATCAGGATGAGGAAATGAGTGAGGACCTTATTACTAGGACAGAGAAGAGTCCATTACTTAGACAAGGCATGCAAAGAGTTGCCCATGGTTTTAGGGGAGAGCTGTGCTCTGTGGGGTGCTGACTGTCAGAAATAGATAATCAGGCTTTTCTTCTAAGATGCTACTGGGTGGATTTGAACTTCCAACCTTGCAATGAATAGTTCAGTGCTTAATTATTTGTACCAGCCAATGATTTCTGACAAAGACATGGTGTTGCTCTTATTAGGGGTGAGCCACTTGGTTTTAACCCACAGCGACCCAATGCCTAACATAACGAAAGCCGTGTCTCAAAGGCTTAGCTGCTAAGAATTAGGAATGATTTTAGTTATAATTTTGCACACTGTTAGCATGATCACATGAACCCACTCACTGCTGTGTGTTCTGCTAATGGGGTAGAAAGCTCCCTGAAGGATGCTATTCCATCAGTAAATTAAAAACTCAATAGCAGAAGCTAATATTTCTTGAACCCTGTTTATATGTCAAGGAGTTTAAACAATTTACAACTATTAACTCATCTAATAGTTGCAACAACTCTGTGATGTAGAAACCATTGATTTGGATTATACCAGGTTCACTAGAGAAACAAATCCAGAGACACTGGTATGTGTGTCAGAGAGGAAACTTGTATACTGCAATCAAAGAGCAATTGGATATTGAGAAAACTTCCTCGTCTAGTCCAGATCAAGTCCCTAAGTCCAATACTGGTCCATATGTCCAACACTAGTCCATAAATTCTTCTTTGAACTCACACAGTGCACGCAATAATGCAGAAGGCAGGAAGATCATGGGTTGGTAGGTGGAAAGTCTTGTGGATCCAGTGGCCGTGGAAGCATCTCAACACTGATGTAGTTCTCCACGTGGTTTCTGCAGCTCTCTGAGTGTTTCCTCCACAGGTAGTGCAGCAGAGAGAGTGTAGCCTCCCTCCAGGGAGAAAGACAGGATGTTTCCAGAATCCTCATGAAAAGGTCATGCTCCCCAGAAGGCTTCATCAGGCTGTGACCTGATTAACAGGCTAGACTCTAACCCTACACCTATTTATCTAGTTGACAGAAAATTATATAACTATCACATTGTTATTATTTACCATTTCATTGAAAGCTAGTATGGGTAACATATTTCATAGTTCAATCACATCAAGCAGTATTCTACAATAGCTATCACAATTGTTTTCCAAACATTCTTTTCTTTCTTGAGCTTCTTGACATCAGCTCTTTGTACCGCCCAGAAATCAGAAATTCTCATTATACTCGCTGACCTTCTATCATCACAATCCTGGATTTCATATACTGAAAAGCAGAAAAACATATAACAAAAATTCAAGAGGTTGACCCCCAATGACAAGATACATCTGAAGTAAACCCCAAAATGAACAGACAATGTTCAGAAAATGTTGAAAACCCAATCAGGCTCAACATGCAGGAGAGGGGTCTGGGGGGTGGGGGGTGGGAGTTGACTGACAAGATTTTAATCATTCAAATCAGTTTTTTCATTTTGATCTTTTATAGGCATATATACAATGCACTCTGTTTGGTAACCCGTTTCTTTTCATTACTCTAGTATGGATGGAGGGAAATAACCAGAGGCCTGTTTCTTCTGTAGATTCCACAAGCGTATCTTGGGCTCATACTGTTATCCATAGCCTTCTGCAAGCCAGCTTCTCATGATTTAGGCTCCATTATCCTTTCCTCCTTAGTCTTTGGACTGTGATTTACAATCCTTCTGTCACTGATGCTGGTGTGCTTTTTTTAGGTGGACTGAGTTGGCATCTCATGTAGAAGGCTGCTTGTTTGGAAACAAAACTTTAAGACCCAGACACTATTTTACCTGATAGACAGTCACCATCTAATTTCTTCATCGCACTTTGCTGTAGCACCCATACCTTCCGTGCTCTCTTCCTAGGGTGAGTATGAAGCAGGGCCATGATATAGGAACTAATTGCTCTTAAATTGGAACTAAGACTAAGTGCAAACACCCAAACCATTCTTGGACCTGTGTTTTTTATCTGCCTTTGGCTCCCTTTCAAAACCTTCTTGTTAATTTATGGTAGAGATTCTTAATGATCATTTCTAGGGACAAAAAGATTTTCCGTTAATATTTCTTTGATTAGGCATGGGTTCTAATCTTTTAAGGCATTGTTGAGAGAGGGATGTTGGACTAGCTCTCTATATAACTCTTTATCACAGTTCCTGACTTATTCACTTGTGCACAACCAATCCTTTCATGGCTGGACACTCTTTACACAAGCAGAGGGAGTTTGTGGTCAGGGAAAATTTACCCTATATTCACTGAGAATTCATGACATTCACTGTGATGCCCATCACAGGTTTAGTGGAATAGTCTGTTACTTAATACAGCATATAGGGCTTTGATCATGATTGCCTACCTACAGTTCAACTATCTGGCTACAACTGTGCTGTCTTCCATTGAAATTGTTATGATCCAAATTCAAATATTATCAAGTGAGGTGTAGAGAACTGAAGTGGTATTGCCCAAGGTTATAGTAAAAGGCAGTATGTTACACTTTTTTTTTTGGTATCACTGCCCTCTGGTAGTGGAGTAGGAGGCTCAGCCTTGCTCCTGGAGAGCTGCTGCTCGATTTGACTCGCCAATCCAGTGGGCCACAGTCCCTCACACAATCACTATGCTACTGGGACTCAGCTCTATCACACTTGATTTTGACCCAGAAGAATCTGGCTCCAGGTTCTCAGACGATGTACCATTTCTATTGCTTGTTAAACCAACCTTCTAATGATTAATGGTCAGATTTTAAAATTATTGTAAAATATTATCCTGTTGGTCTGACCCAGTGGACACACTTTAACTGCTAAGGACAGGAGTAAAGTTCCAATTCCTTTTTAGAACTTGGACAATATGGATACAGCATAAAATCAAATAAAAATAATATTAAGCGTGGTAGCGTGTGGCTGGTAGGTGCCAATGCCTCTTCTCAACTCTGGTCACAGTAGAACAAAACGCTGTTCAGCTCTGCACAACCTTTGCGGTGGCTGGTATGTTTGAGAAAGCAAAGAAAAGCAATTTAAGCTACATAGTGGATTCTGGGTCTGATTTACCTGCTGAGCAGTCCAGAATGATTGTTGTCAAATATGATATTCAAAGTGCTGCAAAGCAGACGCTGGCTGTGAAAAGATAGCTTTATCTCATGGTCGATCCCTTTCATGAAGAAATTTAACTCGGCCATATATTGTTTCAGAATGGTGAATGGGAAATTCATCCTCTCTATAGAAAGGGAAGGGAAAATATCCCTCAATAACTAACCACAGTACAGAAAATTAGCATCCGATTAATTGAAGTACCCTTATAAAATAAGCATAGAGGGATGATTTCAGAGACTCACCTTTGCTTTGGGAAATTTGAATCCATACACTACAGAATTAAGAAATCAACACGTATGTACATTTCTTTTTCCATGCATGTACGTGTGTGTGCTCCTTCCATTAGCTAGCACAATTGTCCATATGAAAATAGCTAAGGCAGATGGAGAGAGAGGACGTTTGAAGGTTCTTGTAACTAAAAGATAGAGCCAACTCTATTTGGCTGAAATCAAGGTCCTCCCTTTCTGTCCTCCACTCCCACCTGCTTTACCCTATGTTGCCATTTCAGGAAGGGGCTTGGTCATCACAGGAGCAAGGCTGGCTCTAGTAGCTCCAGGGTATCCTTGTTTTGCTACTGTTCTTAGCTGTCATCTACTCAGCCTATGACTCTCGCTGATTCCTGAGTCATGGCGAGCCTGTGCTGTGTCACTATTGAGTAGAACTGTGGATTAAACTTGGTTAGCCCTATGCAAGCCTCCATTGACATATGGGAGCAACTGTATTCAAGATGCACTGATGGGCAAATGAAGCTTTGTCTTACCATGGCAGATGAGAATTCTACCACCGAACTACCATGGCCCCTCCTAGCGCTATAAACCGATAGCAGTGAGCGGATTCTGACTCAGTGACTCTCTAGGTAGTGTAGAATTGTTCCATAGGGTTTCTGAGCCTCTAAATCTTTATTGGAGCAGACAGCTTCATCATTATCCTACAGATAGGGATTTGTGTAGCTGGCTTTGCAGGGAGCCGTAAGGCATTCCACACTGGGCTAACAGGTCCTCCTGGGCCTTTGTTCATCATTTTAGAATTAGGAAGAACCTCTTTCATCTAATACACCCCAGTCTCCTTTCCAGGACTCTGGTAGCCCTACCCTGTGAAAGGGCAGGGTGGAGAGTTGAAGCTTTCAAATGATAGATAGCCTTACTATTAGGGGAAGGATGGAGTGCATCAATAGGATGTCTACATGAGATACATTTTAGATACAAAGACAACAAACAAGATGAAGTATGTAGGATGTAAATTATTTACCACACTATGGATAACTCAAACAGAATAGGAATGACGATACTGATTCCTGGTAAAATAGACTTTAAGGTAAAAACTGGCACAAGAGACAAAGAAAGAACTTATCTGATGACCAAAAGGTAAATTACACAAGAGGAAATAGTCATACTAATGATCTATGCTCCCATGAGAACAACTCAAAATACATATATCAAAATAGAATACAATTGGAGAAATATATAGCTCTACAATAATGGCGGGCACTTCAAAACATGGCTTTTGATGAAGGACAGAATATATACAAATAAATTCAATATTGACACAGACAAGCTAAACAGCATAATCAGTCAACTTAACCTCCTAGACACATACAGAGCACTCCACTGAATAACAACACAGTGCACATTCTTTTCTAGTGCCCATGGTGCAATCTCCAAAACAGACCATCTATCAGGTGACAAAAAGACCTCAATAAATTTGAAAACATTAGACTACTACAAAGCATCTTCTCTGATCACAAAAATATAAAATTAGGTATCTGCTGTGAAAAATTAAAGGAATGGATAACATGTTGCTTTAAAACGACTGTGTAAAAAAAAAAACTACTGTGTAACAAGACCTGGAAAATGAAATAAAAAATTCATGCATCACATGAAAATAAAAATACAGTATACCCAATCATTTGGGAAACAGCAAAACCAGCTCTCAGAATGCAATTTAAAATAATAAATGTGCACACACACATCAAAAAATAAGAAAATATAAATCAACACCTTAACCTAGTAACTCCAGCAATTATAGAAATCAGAAAAATAAGCCTACAATCACCAGAGGACAAGAAATAGAAAACAGAGCAAAAAGTAGTAAAAACTGAAACAGCTATAAAAGGGGTCCAAAGGGAGGTTAAATGCATAGATACATTTTACCTTGACTACATTCGGCACAATGATGTCTGATGGCAAAGCGTTTCTCACCCCTCCACGCTGATCAAAAAGGATTCACCAGAGGGTCAGTCCACATGGGAACTCTGCAGAAGGATTTCGGACTTCCACTGTCATCCATAACCTGCAAATCAGGAGTTCACAATTTAACTGGTGATACCATGCCTTTTTCTGGATTTAGATTTTATTATTTATAAACTTTGCATGAGGTAACTTGAGTGCTTCTTCAGTGTTGACTTAGTTGATGTTTCATTTAGATGGCTACTTGTAAGATAAGCCTTTTCGAGCCCAGGTGTTATGCTTTCTCATAATCAGACACTATCTGGGTTCTTCACTCCACCTTTACTACTATAACACCCACATCTTCGGTGATATCTTCATGAGGGCCAATTTAGAGTAAGGCCATGTCATAAGAACTAATTGTTCTTAGATTGGGGCTAGGATTAAGTTTGATGCTCAAATCCATTCATATATGCATTGGGTTCACTTTAATATCGAATCATCCCCCACCCCAAGGAGCATACAGTAATTCCATTGACAGTGATATTAATTTAACCAATGGTAAAGAATTTAAAACACTGCTGATGGAATATATGTATGTGTGTGTATATATATATATATGAGTGTAGTCTACTTCAGACCACAAAACATGAATTACTGATTTATACAGATTAAACTCTTAAGTGGCAGGACATTGTTGATAGTGTTGGTTGGTGATAGGGCAAACTTTTCAATAACACCGATTCACAAGGGAAGAACCAGGTCCCCAGAAAAATACATGTCATAAAAAATCAAGACGGCATCAACAAAGCAAACATAGAGTAGTCCCAAGCCACCATGCATTGAACACCCTCAGAACAAGAGCCCAACCCAAATCTACTGACCACAAATACCGTCACCTTGGCATAGTGGTTGTCTGTTGTCCTCACACTAGGACATTTCAGCTGGAAGTCTAAGAGAGTATGATGGTTCCTTCAATCTGCTACAGGTGAGTTTGAGGCAGTGCAGTCTCCACATCAAATCCTGCTAGAGAGCCTGTGAAAAATGTGGTCTAACTTGAAAAGACAGAGACTGAGTCCCCATAGTCTGTAACACATGACCTAGGAACGTAGGGGTGGATGGAAATCACATCAAAAGTGTCCAATGAAGAACATTGTATTGGGCATATTCTCCCCTTGGATTCTATACAAGTATCACCTTTTCCCCCTTACAGGAAGTTGCTCCATCCAGTTTAAGCACCAACAGAAATGCAATTGCGTTCTTTGAGACATACACGTGCCTCCTCCCCTCATCTTGACTTGAATTTCCAGTAAAGTTTGCTGATCACCATTGTAGGAGCATCTATTGACTTGGGATGACTTTAGCATAATATTGTAGGGCAGCAACTGATTGAAACTTTTCTATGTCTTTTGTTTTGATTACTTCATATCTTTTTTTTAATGATTTTTTGTGTGCAAAATCCAGTGTAGGCAAATCTACAGAGATAGCAACTATATTAAAAATTAGCTAGGGAGCATGGCAGGGGAGAAGGGAGGAAATAGGGCATCAACAACAATGTGTACAATAAGAATATGTTCTGAAATTGATTGTGCTGATGAGTGCACCACTCTCCTTCATGTGATTGAATGGTTAAATTATATGACATATGCATATATGCCTATCATTTTTTAAGAGAGCACCCACAGGATAGGGGAAACCATTGGTAATAACAAATTGGCCCAGAGATTACATCCTGAAATTTATCGAGAACTTCAATACCTCCACAAGAAAAAAAGATAAATAATCTTATTTAAAAATTGATAGAAAACATGAGCAAATACTTCATCACAGAAGACATTCAGGTAGCCAACAAACATGAATAAATGTTTGTGATCATTAGGTGTGATATAGTGGTTGATTTACATAACATGACACTACTAGGCATAGTCTATGGTGTCTACAAACTACAGAGTATGGTGTAACATTAAAGAATAATGATGAGTCTGTGGAGCATCATATAACTTGGTTGAACCTGGAGAACATTACCTTCAGTCAACTTAGTTCACCACAAAAGGCCAACTCTTGATAATAACGCTGTCGTAAAAGTCAAGAAAAAGTTTTCATGCCAAAATAAAGCTTTTTGATCATTACTGAGGGTAGAAGGGTAAAGAAGGATAAGTTCCTGGTGGCAGGGTAGACCCAAGTTAATGTGGATGAAGGAGAAGGGAGTGCACATGAGGGAGGTGAGCAAAACATGAAGGAGCCAGGAGAAGACACAGGGAAGAACACAGGAGTTGGAGGCAGCAGCTACAAATATTGTTACATACATAATCCTGTGATCTCTGAGCAGGTCTATGAATAGATGCCGGCTGACCCGGTGCAGGAAGCACAGTGGACGTGTGCCCATCATCTATAAAAGTTGGATAGAAGATGCTTCTGCCTGAGTATTTACCTTTGCTGCAAATATAGTGACGCATATGATGGAGCATGTGGGGGCAACATTCTGAAAACTTCTTAGACATGATCACACACTATTGTCACTGGGCCTGGGCATTGCAGATGATAGTCTCAGGGACACTGAAGTCTATTGGCATAGCATTGAGTGCCCACAAGAGCAAGGCTCTATATCTGACTTTTGCCTTAACAATTTATGAGTAGCCATCTAAGGTAAAATTATTCATCCTTCCCTGTCCAGAGGAAAGAAGAGTGAAAGAAAATTGAAGGGGCAGGGAAACAATCGATCCAATAGATATCTGGACCACATGAACATCAGTCTCCAGGTCCCTGAGACCAGAAGAAACAGATGGTGCCTTGCTATCCTTATCATCTGCTCTGCAAACGATTCCAGTAGGTGGTGCTTGATAGAAAAAAAGTAAAACAAAACTAAAAATTATTTTTTAAAAGTCCAAGTTTACTTGATCAGATAGGGACTGTTAAACTCCCCCGGACAATGACTGTTAATCACCCTTCATTTCTGGAAAGATTTCCTTCTAATGGCTCATTTCCAGCCAGACAATAGCTAGGTGTATAAGAGGGACTATTACACTACGGAGGTGTGCACACATTAGAGTAATCCACATTTGAGATCAAAAGAACAGCATTTACCCCAGGGCAATATTCAGAAGAGTTAAGACAGAAGGTAAGGTAGAGTCAGGAAGCTTAGAGAGGAGGTTAGGTAAATAATGTTACATTGAAAGTTTGTAATAAATGATATGAAGCAAACTGTTCATGGGTTATGGTGTGGAAGACAGATTTGCTCGGGGAACTTTCATTCAACTCACAATAATATGTTAAACAAACAAA
Organism: Nesogale talazaci; assembly: GCA_004026705.1. NCBI lineage: Eukaryota > Metazoa > Chordata > Mammalia > Afrosoricida > Tenrecidae > Nesogale > Nesogale talazaci. The sequence goes on from PVJH01010489.1 coordinate 35,199, forward strand.
CTCACAAACCATGATCGATGCAACTGATCCCAGTAAATAATCTATGTGAGAAATAGTGAATTGGCAAATGTGGTGCTATCTATGTTTTCACAACTTTAAACAAATAGTAATAGGAGAGCATAAATAAAGAAATCACAGAGTTAAACAAATAAAGAATGTCCACCATGTTTCTAGGAATGAAAAAGACAATATTTTAAAAATTAATTATACCTTGTTACATGTCAGCAACCCAGTCTAGAAGGGAAACACAGAGCTGGACACCCACTGAGTCACAATCATGATGTGGCCTTCATTTTGATAAGAGAGAATATCAGACGTCATGGTGTCCCTGTTGTTCTGTCAGTCATTGGTGACGGGGGCCATATGAGGCCCAGGATTATGCACAGCTGCTCCACAAAACATCCAAGCCAGAAACAGGGCAAGATCTTAAGTATGACCCATTTGAAAAGGGTTTTCTTTTTAACAGTGGAGAAATGGGTTCAACTTTTAACTTTGTGTCTTTGGATTTTGTCTTCAAATTTGATAAGATTTATAACCGTATGTTTTCTTCTTTCTGAAAAATAAATTACTAATAAACTGAAAAATGTTTGGGAGTACATCTGAAAAACATCTCCTCCTTTTTACAATGTGGAAACCCTCTTTTATAAGCCAATGGTCATAATATTTAAAGGAGAGTCTTTAATTGTGCCAATGTTAGGTAATCATCTTTTCATTGGGGCCCCAATTGAGATTGAATGACAGGTAAGAGATTTTCTGGAAGTCTGATGCAAAAGAAGAACAAACCAAATCAATTCTGAATTAATTGACACAGTATCATATGTGATCACATTTCCCCTCTTATGTAGTTTATTGTTGATTTAGAAAAATTTGGCAAGTGCCATTATTATTTTGAGAACAATGCCATGAAATAGAGAGACGTAGTTAAATGTTTATGAGAACTTTTCATTTTTTGATGTTAGGCCTGCTTTCAAAATAGTCAAATATTTTTGGCTTTTGTAACTTCACTAATTAAACCTTATAAAACAGATGGAATTATAGAAATTTCAGGGTCTAAAATAAAATTTTAATTGGTTTATGATCTATGTGACACATAGTGCCATTCATACTGTGTAAAACATATACGGATGGTTCAGGAGAGATAGCACGCCAATTAATTTTTTTTAACTCTTTCAATGGAATTTGCTTTCTTCATTATTTAATCCCTTTTCCATTTACCTGGCTCGAAACCTGTCTGATCAACCACAGATAGGATGATACAGACTGCAACCTGAAACCAGATTGAAGGGTTTCTTTGATGATGACTAGGGTGCAAGAAGAATCTGTATTCACCTTCTCATTAAAGAAAATAAATGACTCAGAGACAAAGCTGTGAGCACGCACACAAGTGTCCCCTAGAGCGATGGACAGATCAATGGTTCTACTGTTACAGTGATTACTGAGTCAGCCATATTCCTCTTATTTTCTGGAATTCCTCTAATGGAAAAAAAAAGAAAGAGAAAAAATAATTATGTGTGTGTGTGTGTGTGTGTGTGTGTGTGTGTGTGTGTGAGAGAGAGAGAGAGAGAGAGAGAGAGAGAGAGAGAGAAGGTTTACAGAGCAGATCAGTTTTTCATTAAAAAACATCCATACCCATTTTGTTGCGTCTCTTTTCTTTCGATCCCCTCAATGTAATCACTGAATTCACTTCCTCTCTATCCTTCCATTTTCCACTTTTCCTTGTTTCCCTTCTTAACTTTGTTCTTAGGTAAAGGTTTCCCTTTCAATGTTAAATGCTCGATTATTCTAAGGTATGCGTATGTCACTAGTGTAATTGTTCCCCTTATCAAACTAATAGTTTGGCTGAAATTTCAGCCATGGGAGTGAATTCCGTTCCAGACCTGAAGGGGTATTCAAGGACATAGTTTGGGTCGTTCCACTAGTCTATCTGATCAGTCGGCCTTATGAATTTGAAGTTCTGCTGTACAATTTCTCTCATGCTCTTCACGACCTTCTCATGAGGTCCCTTGTGAAAAGATTGGCAGTGGTAGCTGGGAATCATGTGATTCTTCTGGTTCCAGGATCCCAACCACTCATAGTCACATGGTCCATTCATTTGCTGAGCTAATTATTTTCTTGCAATTTTTGTTTTCTTCACTCCCTCTCCACTCCCCACCTCCCACCCCGGACAGAGAGCTTAGTAGGAAATTGAATATTGTCTTTGTCTACTATGCTATACCAATTAACTGTGGTGTTCCCTCAAGGTCATGGTCTTGAGCTCCCGGGCTCCATGGAGAGTCCTGATTTCACATGTTCTCTGACGGCGCTCAGTCTTCCATGGTCAGGTTGAGGATGCAAGACTGGTTGCTATTTCCTTCTGATAAACCTAGGTCACTGGGACAATTAACAACAATAATAATAATTTGACTGCATTGCTAAGAACACTTTCATATATATTGGATGACATGTTAGAATTTGGGGTGGAAAATTTGTGAGAGAATTTGCATGGGTTGCTTTGGTAGGTCTGTGTGCTTTGGAATAAAATCATTCCCGCCTCCAAAGACCCCAATTTTGAGACCGATTGAAGAGTCCTCAAAAGAAGCCCTGATGGCACCGTGGTTAAGCACTCAACTGCTAACCCAAAGTTGCACAGATTGACCCTCTCTGTGGTTCCACTTGACAATGATGTCACAGTCTGCTTCCCTATGTCCCCTATGGGACATTTGTCCTCTGTTCTCTGGGGTCACCATGTTTTGTGATTGACTCAATGGCAATGTTTTTTGTTTGTTTGTTTGTTTGTTTGAATGAATGATGAAGTCTGCCAAGATTAGACCTGCTTTCCTCAGCAAAATAACATACCATTAAATACCGGCGCGCGCGCAAACACAGAGGAACACACGCACCATACTACAATTTTTTTTTTTTTGGCGACCGTTGGCTAGCAAAATTAAACTCGGTGGTTTCTTTCAAATAACTCAATTTGCCATTTAGATGCGATTTTAAACACACTGTTCCCCTCTGTTGCCATGGTAACGGGTTTGGGCCCTCATGGGTGACAGGAAAGTATTGAGCGCCGATTCCTGTTTGAACACACACGTTTCCTGGGTATCGCCTGGTAGCTGGAGGAGAAAGGAGGCTGGAGTCCCCACGCTTCTCACAGCAAGGTAAACCCCGTATCAAATAACACTCGAGCCTGGGACATCGCCCACAGCAGGGACAGATTATCTCTCACAGCCACTATGGAGAACCATTCAAATTCTGGCTTTAATGATCCCAGATAGAGCTCTTCTCCTCCCCACCCATGTGACATTTCGCAGACATTTTATATATCAAGGAAATATTTAATTGAAACATGCTTCTGAGAATGCCTACCGAGCTGGCTCTAGGCATCTTCCAACATTGCAGGGGTCAATTAAAAGAACCAATCAACTGTGGGTTTTTTTTTGTTTTTTTAAACTTGAAAACATTTAATAATAATAATAATAAAAAAGGGGGTGGAGTGGGGAGGAAAGTGGACAAAAAGTGATGTTAAATAGCATGGAGCATGACTAATGGAGCTAGCATGTTAAAATCATGGGGAAAATGTCCTTGGAAGACAAATGAATTTTCAGCAGAATAATTAACTTAATTAACAAATTTGCATGCATATTCATCAGGCTACTGAAGTCTTTCCAGCCCAGCTTGATGAGCGTTGGTGTAATAATTGTCTCATTTACATTCTGCAATCTACTACAATTTAGGGCATGCAAAAAAAAAAAAAAGCGACCTCTTCCCTCTGACTTCTTCAGGACCCATCGACTCCTCAGAGCACACGTCTGCCCACCCGGTGCCCCCGTCAGTTGTGGCCTTCGGAGCAAGCACCCCTGGTGAGAGCTGACTATGGTTCCCCCCTCCCCCCGGCCTTCCTCTCCTTTCTTCTTCTTTTTTTTTTTTCCTCTTGGCCCAGGTTCTGTGTTTTTGCCTCTGCTTGCTCTCCTGGGTAAATCTTGGCACCAGTTCTGACTTCAAATCTCTTGGGTCGCCAGACTGCATCATGTAAAAATTGCCATTTCCCTCTCTCTCTGCAGGGCAATCTTTACAGGCAGTAAGGTGTGACGTTCCAGACTGGCAGCTTGGCGCGCCGCAGCCCACGGATACCAGCACACGGGGATCTGGGCGGCTCACTCTGACAGCGCTCAGCGCTGGGAACAAAAGGAATTGAGGGGTGGGGGGAGCGCAAATGTATTTTTACATATTGTAGGCATATGGCCACCCGACCAGTAGAAATCTATTTAATTACCAATTGCAAGCAATGAGGAAGAAAAAAAAAACATTGGAAGGAAGAGAAAGAAAAAAGACCCCACAAAACTGTGTACACAGCAATATTACTCTACTTTTAACTTTTCACCTCATTTTTTTTAATCAAATCGGTGATGGAAAGGATATGGGTTTGAATTAGGAAATGCTTTCTGCTGCAGTCCCACCCAAGGTGATGCAGATCTTCAATAGTGCAGCCTTGTGAGAGGAAAGAACCTCGTTTTCCTTTCTGAAGTGAATCACAAAACAATTCTGCCAGGCAGTTTGGGGAGTGGGAGGGATCTGATTTGAGACACAACAATCAGACCATCTCGCCGGCTTACGTCTGATCAAGGACATTAGTCTTAACAATGCACAAGTAACCCTCGAGAAATTAGGGTTTCCCCCCCCTTCTTTCTTTCCTATCATTTCAGAACAGTTTCAAGTCACATTGACTGCTTGCTTCCTGTCTGCCCGGCACTGTGCCAGCCACGGGGCTTATACAGTGAAATCAGATTCCCTCCACAGGAGAAGCTCATAATCGATGAGCATACTTAAAATCATAACCTAATGCAGGGGGCACACTATTTGAGAGTCCTAGAGATTAGATTGACTTGTAGCTCTGACTTGGGCGAGAGGGGTCAGAGGAGGAGCAGGGACGCCTTCCTGGAGGGGGTGATGTGAAGGATCGGTAGGGAGAGAAAGTCTGCGAAGAAGGATGCCGGTTATTCAGTAGTTCGCAGAATGGAGAGATTACAGGAGGAAGATCCCTTCCTGTAAGGTCAAGGAACTGATTCTGGGTCAGGTCATAGGAGAGGGCAACATTGATGCTCAAGGGGTTGAGAGATAAGGAGGGACCAGAAGTTGGCAAGAAAAAATGAACAAACAAAACTCCACAGTCCAGAGAAACAATTTGCCAGAGGTCTTTGTAGCTGTGTTCTGCCTTCCTCAGGCGCCTGGTTCTTGGGTTCTCATTGTGCGTGTTCTAGGGGTGGCCTTCTGGCCAGTCCCTGCACCTGTGGCCACACAGCCTTTGTTCCACCACCCAGCTTGTGGCCCAGTCTGTGAAGGTGTGTCTGGCCATATGTAGTAAATGTAGCCTCGGAAAGTTTTATTTCTCAAATTTACTTTTTGTGGGAAAAGAGACCTAGACAATAACAGCACTAGGGGAGCTGGCTAGGTAAAGGAAACCCTGCAGCGGATCTTTTCATAATGTCAAAGTCATTCCTTAATGACTCTTTTTTTTAAAGGTCTGTGCGTGTGCATGTGTGTGTGTGTGTGTGTGTGTGTGTGTGATGGCATGTGTGAAGTGTACTTGTACCATCGTGGATTTCTCGTTCTCCGCAGGAAGAAGCAGCATCAACTGCCGTACAAAGTGCAGGAGATCAGTAGGCTAGGGTCTCTGCGTAAGAGCTGAGACAGGGAGGGGCGCTTTCCGCCTAGTTCATGAAATGAACACCACAGGGTCTTGGACAGCTCCATCTTAGGTCAGAGGTTGGAATCCTGTATTTATCCTTCACCACATTCACTTATGGTCCCTCCTGCTCTTGGAGTGTTCGTACCCCCACACCGAGGGAACTATACCCCAAATGAAATCAAAGGCTTTCTTGGGGGATCCGGCACCACAGCTTCACCCACCTTGATTGTATTCTGGAGCCCTGGTGGCATGGTGGCTACGTATTAAGCTACTAACTAAATAAAGTGACCAGATTTTAAGCTGGACACTACTGACTGGGGGGTGGGGAGGGGTGGTTCTTGATAGAAAATTCGGTCTATATGGAGCAACAAAAATGTTCATAGAATGCAAAAATAGTATTGTAATATATTTATTTTAATTTTAAAATGCCATAGGATGTTGTTAAAAAGCAGGATGTGTGGTCACTTACTAACCACAAGATCCACAAGTCAGAAACACCAATACTTCTGTGGGAGAAAGAGAAGGATTTCAACTCCTGCAAAGAGTCACACAGTCTTGGAGACCCAGGGGTCAGTTCTACCCAGTGCAATGTGGTTACTCAGAGTTGGGATTGAGTTTGGTTTTGGTGTTGGTTATACTCTGCTCCATTTGAACAATCTAAGCCAGTGGTTCTCAACCTTCCTAATGTCACGGCCTTTTCTTACAGTTCCTCATGTGGTGGTGACTCCCCAACCATAACATTATTTGTATTGCTACTACATCCCTGTCCTTTTGCTACTGTCATGAATCAGGCAACCCCTGTGAAAGGGTCATTCAACCCCAAAGGGGTCACCACCCCCAGGTTGAGAACTGCTGCTCTGAACAGAGGCAGTTGCGTCAGAATGAACGCAGCAAGATCAACAGCTGGCCCTGTTAAGAGAATTGACTCATTGACTCACATCCCTTCCCCCTACTTCTACAACTCCAATCCCGCTGCAGCAAAGCTGTTCCCCTTCCTTTGGTTGTTGTAAGCGGACTTCGGGTAGTTTCCAAGTCTCAGAGATAGGGGAAGCATGAGCTGGTTCTGCACCATTGTCACAGGTGTTAGGGCTGAGTCCATTGCTGCAGACAGAGTCAGTTCCTCCTGCAGCGGTCATCTCCAATAGAGTAGAACTGCTTCCTAGGCTTAGGAGGCTGTGAATCTGTATGGGAGCAGACTCTCCAACAGGGAGGAAATGCTCCTTCTACTTCCCTAGGCAAAGGTGGAGTCAAGTCTATATTTTGGATCCTTACTTCACTCTAACACTTAGAATATATGTTCTATTTGATTTGTAGTTAAAGATTAGGTCTCCTAGGATGGGTCTGTACACTCAAATATGGCCACAGAGAGCCCTCTCAGCCTCATCTGGGCCACACAGTCCAAGCCCCATGCCTCTTAGTCCTTTCCTTGGAGGAAGAGCCAAGCTTTGCTATTGTCTGCAGCTTTCTGTCTGAGCGTGGATGTGGGTAAGAAGTCCTGTAGAACAACCTGGAGTCATCGAGTTAATTTTAACACCATGGCTACTCTCTCCATAACAGAGAAGAACTGTTCCACGGCATTTTCTTGCCTGCAATCTTTACAGAGGCATCTTGACGGGCATTTCTTCCATGGCACCAGTGGGTAGGTTTGAACCACCAAATTTGGATAACTAGCGGAGAACAAACCACTTGCTTAATTGTCAATGTGTTGGAAAATTATGTTTGCATCACTCTATAAGAACTGGTCACTGCCCTAACTTCCAGCATCTGAGGAAGAAAGGTCTAAGCAGACATCTATTGGTATGACACAGGCCTCTGGACTATTTGGGCACCAGTGGACTAGAGCAGTATTGGTGACTGTGGATGGGGCGCAGAGCCATGCCCAGTGAAGGGCTATGCCCAGTGGGTCAATGACCTTGTTGAGAGTCTGTGTGGTACAAGAGTCCCAAAGTAGCAGAGTCAAGAGGTGGGTCATGTAGAGTTTGGCTGCAAAATGAAGGAGCAGCTACAGAATCCAATCTTGGCTGATGGTACCTGGCAGGTGTACTCCTAGGGTTGAGACTCCTAAGAATCGCTTGGGCAGCTCTGCTCTCCTTTAGCCCATGATCCCTGAAGGAATTGTTAGAAGGGCTAATAGACACAGAGAGGATTCCAACTTTGGGACTAGAATATTTACATTAATCACTAGGCGCTAGTCTCGTCTTCACTGGATTGAGGTTGGTCTCTTTATTTGCGAGAAAGACCAACAAAAAGAGAGATACAAAGAGACAGAGAGACCAATGTCCTTGCAGGGCTCAAATGGACTTCCGTTTTTGTACATGAGTTGCACTGACTGCACTATTAAAGAGCACAAGAAGTTTACATAGGGATTTGAAATGTTAAATTGTCATAGTGAAGTTCTTATAACTTTGAGGCCCTAGTGCACAAGTCTGTGTTCATGATACCCTTATTCATATATCTGTATTTCATACACAAGGAAACTGTTTGTGTCACTTACCTGATCTGTGTCATTCATATTTCTAGGGCTCAGATTGAGTTATGAAAAAGAAAACATCTCTGCTCACAGCCACATTCAAATGTTTCTAACACATGAATGTGAAATTTTACAGTTTTAATTGCCAGTGTTATGTGTGATGGATGAATTATGGGGTAATCAACTTACATGATGCATTATGGTTTACAGAATGTTTTCACACATCATTACAATCTAAGTCTCCTTCTTGAAGCATTAGATCCATCCAGGTATAACCCAAAATCAAGATCTCTAGGCTAATATCACTGATTATAGTATCTTGAAAGTATTATTTGTGTTTACATTCATCCATGAGTGATGCTATGCTATTCAAAAGTATGTAAGAATAACTGCTAGCAAATGCCTCAAGGTCTTAGCCTACCTTGAATGTACTCAAGGGTTAAGCCTTAAGGGTTAAGTATCACTTGGTGATACATGCCTAATGAGCATCTTAATTTTCTTCACATCCCATGAAATGTGCCAGGATATGAAATCTTCATGCTACACACACACACACACACACACACACACACACACACTCGCACACAGATTCATAGACGGAACAAATGGTTGATGGCTAGACTACTAACTGAAAAATTTGGTGTTCAAACAAATGGACAAGTACTTTGGAAGAAAGGCCCAGTGATTTACTTCTAAAAAGCCATAGTCGTGGAATCGCTCCAGAGCACAGGTCTCTTCTGAAACCTGTGGCTAGCTGAGTCGGAACAGGTTCGGTGGCAACTCTGTTTTCCCTTGGCTTTGTGCCAGATATTGCCAAAACTTCTGCCATCAAGTGAATGCCAAGTCATAGCAGCCTTATAGGACAGGGCAGAGCTTTCCGTTATTGAGTTTCCAAGAGCGTAACTGTGTGCAGGAGCAGAAAGTCCTATCTTTTTCTCAAGGAGTGGCTGACGCTTTTGAATTGCTTAGCTTAAGGGCCACAGCTCAATGCCTAACCACTATACCACTGAACCCAGAAAGGGAGTATGAAAAGCAAAGCCAAACAAAACCCACTACCGTGAAGTTGATTCTGACTCATCATGCCCCTATAGGACAGAGTAGAACTTCCCCTGTGGGCTTCTCAGACCCTTAGCATCTTTTGAGGAGCAGATAGCCTTTTCTTTCTTCCTTGGAGTGGCTCATAGGTTCAAACCACTGTCCTCCTGGTGAGCAGCTCAAGGCAAAGCCCATGACTCCAAGGAAATATTAATAACCGTTGAATGATAACCACATGTCCCCCTCGCAAGGCAGTGACTGCCAGTCCATCGCGGCACTCAAGCTCTCAGATGCTTCATGCTTCTTCTTCAGCGTGCCTCAATATTATGCACAATGGGCAAAGAGTTCTGCTTCTTTCCCAGGAAATCGACTTGGATGTTAATAGTTCTCTTGGATGTTAATAGTTCAGAGCCACCTCCCGCCTCCTGTTTGCAAGTTGGGGGTGATGAAGACCTTATGGTTATTATTGTTGTTAGCTGCCAATGAGTCAGTTCCAACCCATAGCAGCCCTCTGTCCAACAGAATGCAATCCTGCTCAGTCCTCGGCCATCCGCAGGCTTGAGCCCACTGTTACAGCCACTGTGTAAATTAATCTCATTTGGAGCTTTCCTCTTTTTTCTACCCCTTGACTCTACCAAGCATGATGTCCTCCTCAAGCGACTGATCTCTCCTGATGAAATGTCCAAATTGTGTAAGTCTCTCCAGCTTTGCCTTTAAGCAGCAGTGCTTGTGCTGTTGCAAAGCAAACTGGTGTGTCCCTTCAGTGGTCTATGGTATTTCGATATTCGTCTCCTACACATTCAAGTGGATCTATCCTTCTGTAGATTTCCCTATTCAGTGTCCAACTTTCATGATATATGAGGGGATTGCAAATGGCATGGCTTGAGCCAGGCACACTGTAGTCCTCAAAGGGACATCCATGCTTTCCAATATTCTAAAGAAGTCCTGTGCAGATTTACCTGATGGAACTTGTCTTTTGATCTCTTGACTGTTGCTTCCATGAGCACTGGGTATGGATCTAAGCAAGACCAAATTCTTGATAAATTCAGTCTTTCCTCCATTTATCATGATGATACATATTGGTTTACTTGTGAGGATTCGAATCTTTTTGTTGGCTTAACATTGAGCCGTCATTCATACTGAAGGCGCCACTCCTTGAACTTCATGTTGCGTGTGCTTCAAGTCCTCCTCAGTCTCAGCAAGCAAGGTTGTGGGGTCTGCACAGCGTGATGTAGCTTCTAGCAATGAAGCAATACCCATTCTGCCACAGTACAACACAGTGGTGGGCGATGAATGCAGACTTCATATAAAGAAAACGCTCCATGTATTCACCCGTTCAGGTGGGCAAAGTGCAAGGTAGGACAATTCTCTTATTCCATCTTGTCCAGAACTTTCTCTGTTGATGTGAAAGGTCTTAAGCTTCAGGATCCCCCTCGGTCCAGGCATATCAAAGTGAGTCGTTATCCTTGGTGCAGGCAATCATTTGTATAATGACAATAATGCAAACTATGATTAAAGCAGCAAAAGAATACCTCACTCCAGAAGTGCAATGCAAAAGGGGTTGGGGGTGAGCAGTAGGTAATATTGGTGTTTTCACTTGTATTTTATGTGTATTCTAGAAGTAGGCTATGAGTCAAGGATTACAGGGCAGATAGTTGACTGGGAGGTGATCCCCCAAACTTGTTCAATGTGAGAAATGAGACAGGGAAGCATGTTACCTCTGTGGGTGCCAGGAACTGGTTCTCATGGGAGACATTGAGCAGTTATGTGGAGCACGTGTCTTCGAGTCAATCCACTTGGGAAGCAGAGATTCTGAGGGAAACACCAGCCACTGGTTGATGCTTGTTTGAGACTGTAGATGGAAAAGTTGTTAAATTGATCTGCTGAGTCTGCAGACAGAGTGGGCCCCAGTAGCTAAAGAGATTTCTTAAGCAAAGGATTGTAGGTGCCAGCAAGGGAAAACCTCCATTGTCCACGGGCATGGGAAGGGCTAGAGAATATTGGCATGGAAGTCACAATGCTCTTACAATGTTATACAATTTTGCAGCACTGACCGGTCTCAGAGATAGAAACTCTGGGTAAAGGGAGTGCTGTTATGGAGGAAAGTGTGTTGTGGATGTTTTATCACTAAAAGGAGATGACTTTGATGTCTTACAATAATAAAAAGAACATGCTATTTTCAGTAATAACTATCAAATGTTCAAATTAATGATACGTGGAAGTAGTTGGATTCCTCCAGATTGGTTTCAATAGTACTACTTTAGACATTACTATTATCATTTTAATTTGAATGACTTTTAGGGAGGAGGTATCTAAACATTCCTGAGGGTCCCAGTGGATTACTGAACAGACTCCATTATTATTTATAAATTTCTTTTAGCCATTCGAAAGCATGCCCCATTACCATCTTTAAGGGAGACACAGTTTGTCTCTCACATTTTCCAATACAGCACCTATAACACGAGTGCCCTCTGTGGTCTGCAAAGTGCTCAGAGCAGAATGCTGTGGACACTGCATTTCCAGGCTGCCAGGGCACCAAGGGGTGCTGACCCAACTACCCGTGGCCATGCAGCCTGATCATCAGACTTCAAGATGATCTCACATACACCTCTGCCAAATGGAAATGCTCAAACCTGATTAGAGAGATGTAAGGACTCAATCAGCTCATCATTGAAGGAGTTTGGCAAAGACAATAAAGCCCAACCAACACAGCCCACTCTGTGGCTACTGATTAGATTCAGATGCAGAGTGTCCCTATCAGATAGAGCAGAATTGCTTCTGAAGGCTTTGGAGGCTGTCAATCCGTATGGTGCACACTGCTTTGCTCTCCTTGTGCAAGCGGATGGTGGTGTTCAAACTACAGACTTTCAGTTAGTAGTCAAACAATTAGCCACCATCTCTACCAAAAGTAAAATGCAATAATGCAAGTGAAAATAAAAAATAAGAGGCAACTATGTGGTAAAAATAGAGGAGATGCTAAGAACGTCTATTGCCTGTGAGTTAAGAAAAATAAAACATAACATCTGTGGTGGTCATGTGCTTATGTTAATTTCATGATTGAGATGTAGGGGTGGAGTATAGCCTGTTAATCTGGGATAGCCATTGAGTAGCCAATGAGACCTCCATGTGGGCATGGCTTTCTCCTGAGACTTCTGGGAAATCTCGCAATATTTCCCTTGTGGAGATAAGACACTATCTCCCCAGTTGTTGGGAGTTAGTCTCAGAGACTAACTACAGAGAAGACGAGATGGTAGCGTCGGAGGAACTGGAGGAGAAGCCATACAGCCTTACCCTGTGGGACCAGACCTCTGAAGCTCGAGAAGTCACGTGGAGACCCCTGCCAGTGCTGAGTTGCTTCTACCACCACTGAATGCTGTTGATGAACCCTGAGCCTTGAAAGTGAGGAGTCCTGGGGAGACCCCTGCTGGCGCTGGGACTCTGCACCCACTGGCCTGTGACTTCGTGAGTAGGAAGGAGACTTTATAAACTGGTATCGGGCATATGTGTTAATATCGGACTTATGACTTTGAACTGGACTGGGATGCTTTCTCAATGTCCCATTCCTCTTGTATATAAACCTTTTCCTTCAATCCATATGTGTGTCTATGAGTTTGTTTCTATAGTTTGCCTGGACTAACACAGCATCCTGGTAACGAAGGCAGAAAATTAAATGCAGTGGTTGCATTCTACTTCAATAGAATGAAATATAGCATCATACAAAGTGACAGATGTGTGTTTGGCTTAACTCTAGCAGAGATTATTGAATGATGTTGTTCATAAGAGGCATTGAAATCCACAATATTTGATGGTGGCAGAGAAAGGCTGGGTTCTCTAAAGAGACAAAACCACTGATACTTGTGTGTGTTGTATGCAGAAAGAGATTTATCCCTAGAAATGGCTTACACAGTTGTAGAAATAGGTAAATCATTTTAATGTGAATGACTTTTAGGGTTCAAGTCAGGGTTCTCCTGACTTGAGGAAGCAGATGAACAGGAAGCAGAGACAACAAGGGGCACAAGCTGGTGGATGCAGAGGTCCACGGTGGACTGAATGATTCATGGTTGGCAGTCCACTGGCACCTCCTAAAATCATCAGTTAACCCAAAGCTTGATCCAGCTCTGGCAAAAGGCAAAGGGCCAAAGAGGATTTGACTCAGCTCAGTCTCTTTCTGATACAGTAGGACTTAGGACAGCAAGGTGGAATCCTCAGGCTACCGATGTACTGGATGGGTTACGCTCTGCCCCTCACCTTACCCAGGAGTGTCTATTTGATAGGATCCCTAACCATCACTGTCTCTGTACCCTGTTTCTTGCATTGACCCTAAATTACAAGCTAGGGTGTTGTGTTGAAGATTCACAGAAAGTGTGTGTATAGGGAGCTGTCATCCAGTCAAAGACTAACACAATACTAAAATGCAGGTGTATAAGCTAAAGGAGCTGAAAGAGAGAGAGACTTTATTTGGCATCGGCCCTCAAATGCACCCACTTCCCAACCTTGAATAGTACCCCCACTTCCCAACAGGTCTTCTTGCTGGCACGGCATCTTTGCAACAGACAGGCAATGCTATTTAGAATTCAAAGCTCATTGTCTCACCCCCTGGGCTATAAGCTTCTTTTTTGTTTTAGTCCACTCTTACATTATTTCAGTTTTTCAAACATGCAGTCCTCTTTTGCACATTCTCTTTGCCTGGAGTAAGCTCTCTGCCACCCTCCCACCACAAAAATCACCAAGCTAATAGCCATCTGTTAGAAGCCAGCTCAAATACCCTTGCCACCTAGAAAGACTTGCTCCACAGCTGTACCCTTCCTTGTCTGAGTTACTTCTCCCTCCTGTGTATTTCCTAAGTGATTTTGAACCAAGATTGTGATTTTGTATTCCCCTGTCTCTATTAGAACTGTAGTTCAGAGACCTAGTTGTCAGACTTCTACTGAGCCTCTGGGACTTAGCAGAGTCCTGACACATATAGCTAAATAACATAGATTTGTTAAATAAGGGAATGAATGACTTGGAAAAAACTCGCTGTGATGGTCATGTACTTGATATCAATTTCACGATTGGGAGTGTAGGGGTGGAGTCTAGCCCATCATTCTAGACATAGGCAGTGAACCCTCTGTGTGTGGGCATGGCTTTCTCCTCTGAATTCTGGGAAGTCTCATGGTATTTCCCAATTGGAGAAGAGAGACTTGACTCAGTTCCTGGGAGACAATTACTAACAAGAGGAGATGACTGCGTGTTGATCGATCCTGATTCCTGGAGAAGGGAGGAGCTGGAGGAGAGGCCACATGGGCTTGCCCTGATGGAGCCAAACCTCTAGGGCTGGAGAAGCTACGTGGAGACTCCTGCCAGTGCTGAGATGCTTGGGAGGCCACAGGGAGACCCCTGCCAATGCTGAGAAACTTCTATTGCCAAGGATGCTGCTGATGGAGCCTGAGCCCTGGAAACAAGGAGCCATGGGGAGACCCCTGCCAGCACCGGGATGCTTTTACTGCCACTGAACACACAAGAATCTGCACCCACTGGCCTGTGATTGACCTGGTGTCATTGCACGTGCTTTGTAAGTCAAAAGGAGACTTTATAGACTGTTATAGGACATATGGGATAATAGTAGACTTATGACATTGGACAGGACTGGGTCAGGATGCTTTTTAATCTTCCATTCCTCTTGTATATAAACCTTTCCCTTATATCTATAAGCATGTTTATGAATTTGTTTCTCTAGCCTGCCTGGACTAACACACTAGTTTTCAAACCAGCAGTCAATGTCACATTAATAGTCTATGGCTATTTCCCCAAAGCATGTTTCATTCATTTCCCAATTCCTGATACATTGATTCTGAGAAATATTAATTGATGTCTAGGGCAAAGATACTTCTACAATCAAGTGAGTGGAAATATAGCATATTTTACTTCTCAAAAGTTTACTATTTTCATTATCGAATTAATGGTATGTTTTGCAGAGCATAGATTAGTTCTTAAACTTTTTGGACTCAAGGCATCATGTAAGGCACGTGTATGTGTGTGATGTTAGTGTAAATGTAATTCCTGATAGAACTAATTCAATGCAACCACAGTGTGGTGGTAAAAATGTTTGCTTTAAATGAATACATAGGTAGTATTGCACTTGTCTGGATAATTATTTACATCTTTTGTTTTTAAAAGTTTGTTAATGCAGTAAAATAAAAAAGAGCAAAACCGAAAGGCACAAAGACAAGGCTACAAAGTTTGACTCATACTATTGAAAACACAATAAAAATGGATCAGTTGGGCAAATCTATTAGCAAAGAATGTGTGTAAAGTTAAGAAATACCTATGGTAAATGGTGACATATTGTTGCAATTGGTAAAACGCTCCACAGTTAGTCAAAATACTAGTGGTTAGAAGTGGCCCAGTGAGTTATGTATTGGGCTGCTATCTGCAGGATCAGCAGTTCGTAACCACCAGCCACTCTATGGGAGGAAGATGAGGCTCTCTACCCCCATGGAGTCATAGCCTGAGAAACCCACAGGGGACATTCCACTTTGTCCTCAAGGGGCACGATCAGCCAGAATCGACATGATGGCCGTGAGTTTCTCAGAGGGGCACCTTGGAAGACAGGTGATTGGAAGAAGAGGATTTGCTTCCTTGAATGCTGTGAAGCAGTTCTACTCTGAAACACAAGAGATGGCCATGAGTTACAATGACAAGAACAACTAAGGACAGCACTGCAAACCCAGCTTCATATACTGCAGTAACAGCAATAAAAGATTTTAGGGATAAACCCACTCTTTGGATAGATAAACAGAGATATATGGGGCTTTCATTCAACTTTTCCACAAATGTTTACAAGCCCCTTGTGTAACATATAGTAAAACCAAATATAAAAATAAATATCTAGACAATCAATAAATTAGGATGTCCATCATCTTTTGGAATCTAGTTGATATCAGTGAGTGATCAACTTTCTAATAAAGATTATTTAATATTATAGGATATGCACACAAATTGATTAAACATAATGATATTCAAAAATTCCAGTGGGCTTGGGACTTAATAAATTGTTTCTTAAGTTAAAGCTGAATGGCTAAAACAAGTCAGGGAAAAAATGATAATTGAGACAAATGAAAGGAAGCCAGAAATGTCAGTAACTTAAATGTGTTAAGACCTACACCATGAAAGAAGAAGCCAAGAGATACAAAAGTACAAAAAGGCCATTTCATGCATAAATCCTTCAGTAAGATAAAGACAGAATCACAAGTAAATGTGGGAATGAATATATTTCAGAAATTAAGGAACTGTTAGACAGGTTGACTGGAGAAACAAATTCAGAGACACTCATATATATGTAAGGAAGAGTTTTGTATCAAAGAGTAATTGTATGTCAAGAAAACCTCCCAGCCCAGTCCAGATCAAGTCCATAAGTCTGATATTAGCCTGTAAGTCTGATACTAATTAATAAATCTCTCTTCAGACTCACGAAGCCACATGTAATGATGCAGAATGCAGGAGGATCAAAGGCAGTGGATGCAAACTTTTATGGCTGCAGTGCGGGTAGAAACATCTCATAGCTGGCATGGGTCTCCACATGACTCCTCCAGCTCTCTGAGTGTGGCTCTTCAAAAGCAAGGGGATAGCAGTGAGTGTGTGTTACCCACCTCCAGGGAGAATGAGAGCAAGTTCCCAGAACCCTCCTAAGAGGCCATTACCACAAGGAGGCATCATTAGGCTGTGACCTGATTGGCTAGGCTATACCCCTTCACTGTTATTATCTTCATGTTGACATGAGATCATGCAACAGCCGCAGTAACCATTTAGAACACATAACTCAGTTTCTCATTTCCTATGAAACTTTCCAGATGAAAATAAACCATAGGCGAAATATAGACATATTCTTTACCTTCTTTAATGTCTATTAAAGTCAACCAAACAGAATAAGTCATTTACTGAGAGCTGACCAGGGCCCAGACTCAATTCTAGAATCAAGGAAATATCTATGAGCAAAACATACAATGTCCTGTGCTCTTGGGAATGTTACATTATAATTAGAGGAGGTAGCCACATAGCACATAAAAACAGAAGCAATAACTAAATAAATGATAAAATCTGTATTGGGTGATAAATGTTGTGGCAAAGGGGGAAGTCAGGTGAGATAAAGAGGACTGGGAGCTGGCAGAGCAGGCGAGGTGACGTGCAGATGGCACCAGCGAATAGAGTTGCCAGAGCCCCATGAGAGGATGTTCTTCAGCCCCCAATCGGTGGACTTTTCTGAGGTTAACAGAAACAGATGGCCTGTGAATGAAAAATGTTAAAACTTATCACTATTTTAAAAAAGGAAAATTCAGGACAATGTTATGCCATATTTTTTAATTTATTAAATTGGTGTCAATTTCTAAAAATATAGGTTTGGAGAAGATAAGTGTAAATTTCTTTCAGTAAGATTAAGTATGACCTTATAAATTTAACCTGTAAAAACATAGCAACTCCACATCCAGGAATGTGTGGTAAACTACAAATCAGAAATGCTAGCAAAATTTGTGTGGAAGTATTTCATTATAATTTTAAAATTTGGAAATACGGTTCTGACACACAGCAATCGTACACACTACAGAAAGAAACACTGCCTGGTCCAATGCACCCACACAATTGTTGTTATGGTTGAGCCCATTGTCGCAGCCACCTTGTCACTCCAGCTCCTTGGTGGTCTTTCTTTCTTTCAGTGACCTTCTACTTTAACGTGTATGATGTTCATTGGCAGAGACTGATCTCTCCTGACAAGTCCCGAGCATGTGAGACCAAGTCTTGACCTCCTGACTTCTGACAGATTTGTTCGTTGGTAGTCCACGATACTTTCAAAATTCTTTACCAGCACCATAATTCAAGCACATCATTTCTTCTCTGGTCTTCCTAATTCCTAATTCAGTGTCCAACTTTCACAGGCACATAAGTCAATTGAAAATACCATGACTGTGTTAGTGTGTTAGGCAGGGTTCTCTAGAGAAAAAAACTGGGATACACGCATACATACATACATACATACATACATACATATAGTGGAAGTCATGTACTTGATGTCAATTTCATGATCGGAAGTCTAGGGGTGGTCTAGCCTGTCAATCTGGAGATAGCCAATGAGACCTCTGTGGGCATGGCTTTCTCTGAGAATTCTGGCAAGTCTCGCGATATTTCCCTTGTGGAGATGAGAGACCATCTCCTTAGTTGTTGGGAGGTGCTTGACTGACAAGACAAGATGGCAGTGTCTGGGGAACTGGAGGAGCTGGCGGAGAAGCCACATGGATGTACCGTGATGGAACCAGACTCTGAAGCCGGAGAAGCCACAGAGAGAACCCTGCCAGCACTGAGATGCTTTTGCTGATTCTACTGCCACCAGACACACAAGACTGCACCCACTGGCCTATGACTTCATGAGTCGGAAGGGGACTTTATGGACTGGTATTAGACTAACATTGGACTAGCATATGGACTAACATTGGACTTGTGACTTTGAACTGGACTGGGTTGGGATGCTTTTTCAAGAGGATATTCCATTCCTCTTGTATATAAACCTTTCCCTTATCTCCATATGTGTGTCTATGAATTTCTTTCTCTACCCAGACTAACATAGATAGATGATAGATACATAGATAAATAGATAGATAGATAGATAGATACATAGAGATAGATAGATAGATAGATGATAGATAGATAGATAGATAGATAGATAGATAGATAGATAGATAGATAGAAAAAGGAATCTAGCAGCTAACTGGTCCACCCAGAAGTACAGAGGAGCTCGGTTCAACTCACTTTCATGGAATACTTAATATACTGGAAGTCCTTCAATTCAGCTGCCAGGTTCAAGGTCAAGGGAGCAGACAGCAGGTAGCAGATGGGTCAGCCACAGTCAATAGCCTAGGAGCTTAGTGAAGCAGGCCCCAGTGGGATCTGAAACTCAGCCATTAGCCTCCAGCTCCAACAATGTACACTAGCAGTGTGGTGAAGCAGGTCTCAAAGGAGCCTCAAGCTCTAGTGACACGATCCATGAATTGGCTTGGCCCACAGGCAGTATAGCAGACAGGTTAAGGCAGAGAACTAACTACTTATACAACAAGTTGTATAACTACTTATACAAACTCTTATCACAATCCACATATACATCCATTGTGCCAAACAGTTTTGTACATTTGTTTCTCTCATTATTCTCAAAACACTTGCTTTCTATTTGAGCCTCTGGTATTTGCTCCTCATTTTTCTCTCTCCCCCCATCCCCAGGCATCCTTTGTAACTTATAAATTATTATTATTTTGTCATATCCAACTATCCCAATGGCTTAGTTCAGGCCTCGAAGTGACATCCTTGCTCTCCAACACTTTAGAGCTGTTGTGTGGCAGATTTACCTAAGGCAGTGCTTTGTTTGAGCTCTTCACTGCTGCTTCCAGGATTATCGATTGTGGATCCAAACATGATGAAACCTTTGACAACATTTTTGGTTTTCTGTAATAGAGACAGATTAGAAATAACCATGGTACATTCAACTAGAAATCTCTTTATTGTGGTTTGTGTGAAAGCTTTCTGAGCAAATTTTTGAAGAGTTTCCTCTTCAATTGCTCATGTACAACTTACTTCCTGTCATGGATTGCAATTCTCACAAAGTCACGACTTCCCATGTTTCTTGTTTCCTTTAGTGCTTCACAATCTCCTCCTGCCTTCGAAACTTTATTCCTGGACAAATGCTGCTCTTTTGATATCTTGTGATTGACTGTTCTAAAGAGTGCACACTTATCTGGTCTTACTCAACTTATTTCACTCACTCACTCCCTCACTCCTCAATCTGTCACTCATCCACTCACCACTCATTCACTCAGTCACCATCACTGAGTTGATTTCAACTCATGCCAACTTTATAGAACAGGGTGGAACCAACCCAGCACTGCCCTGAGACCGCTGCTCAGTAAGGACATACAGAACCTCATTGTTCTCCTATTCACTTCATAGGCCCCTCTGTTGTTTGGTTGAGACCGAGCCACAGGGATGAGTTCAGTTACAGGCCTGAATGATGATGAAGTGTCAGAGTGGTTTCAACAGTCTCTATAAGACCAATAACTCTAGCCTTTTTGTAATTTTGAGTTTTGTTTCATGTTTTTGTCTTCCAATCTAGGCAGTCCTTTTTCTCATGATCCCTCTGTGAGGTGAAAGTTGAGGTAGGGGCCACTATTTAAGTCTTCTCATTTTAGGATCATGGCAGTTGAGCTTTCTGTGGTCCATTAGGCTTTGGGACCAATTGTTTCCTTGAAGCTTTGATTTTACTCAGTCTTCATTGCTCTGGATGAGAAGAGACCAATAGTTATGATTTCCTTTTTTATTATATGACCACTCACAAATTTTTAAGACTACTCACTACTCACCAATGTAGGAACTAGAATACTGTCTTTGTGGACTATGTTATGCAATTGACAGATGCCCCCTGAATTCCATGCCCCTGAGCTCTTAGCAATGAATTCCCTCAAGGTGTTTGGTTATGGATAAGAGATCTTCATCTTAGACCTTTGTTTCAGACCTCTATCCCAAGGGTACTCAAGCCATCAGGGGAGATAACATTCAAGATTATGGAATAAAGACAGGCTGGGGAGGCCGCTAAACAAAACAGAGCTGGTGGAGGGTGTGTATCACACAGACTGTTGGGTAAGTGGTGGTAAGGAGTGGCCACCCTTCTACAGTCTGAAAAAAGTGTGAAGGTAAAGGGATAGATCAAATCTGTCAGTTCTCAGTGTGGTGGAATTGTGGTCCTGGACCAGGAATTTAGTGTCTGCCCCAATTCGAAGGCAACCTGCAATCATATAAGTTTCCACAGTGTTAGACCAGTTGGAAATTCACTGTTTCATACATCTCATGCTTGCTGTTTTTGTTTGGTTTCTTCTTCTAATCAGTGTTTGAGCTACTTAATTATCTTTTCCTCTGAAGCTCAGAGGGCCAGGCAATTTGTATCCCCTTCTCAGGTCTTTGTTGTAGAGGGTGGAGGTGTTTGCCCAGATCTCTAGCTTGCATCCAAATCTCGCTATTCAATCTTTTAAGATGATGAAATCATGTTTCAAAGACTGTCCAGTGATCTGATAAAGTGTTTGCTGCTGCTGCTGCTGCTGGCTTTAGGTGCTGTCTAGTCAGTTCTGACTCTGACCTGCTTGGCACCATCCTCACAAGCCCTCAGTTTGAGCCCATTGCGGCAGGCACTGTGTCAGTCCATCTTAAGCTCTTCCTCTTTTCCACTCCTCCTCTGCTTTACCAAGCACGATGATCTTCTCCAGGGAATGGCTTCTCGTGCTAACATGTCCAAAGAACATGAGGTGAGTTCCTAGCATTCTATCTGTAGGGAACATTCTGGTTGTAATTATCCAAGACAGCTTTGTTGGTGTTTTGAGTAGTCCATGCTACTTTCAATATTCTTAGACAACACTGTTATTCAAATGCATCAGTTCTTCTTCATTATCCAACTTCAAATTCATAATAAAGGCATGGGAGGAAACTGGTTACTACTTAGAATACATTAGAGATGTGACTATCGAAGATCAAAATGACAGAGCTGATTTGAAGGGTTAGAGTCATGTCAATTGATTCCCCGCTCTCATGCATGTTATGCCTGACCCAGTTTTCAACTCTTTCTGTATTTTTTTTGTTTATTCATATTGTTATTCATATTCATTCATTATTCATATCTTAGATGTGCTATGTCATTGGGGGTCACCCTCTTGAATTTTTGTTATATGTTTCACTGTTTTTCATGATATGAAATCCAGGATTGATGAACCTGTAGGGACTACAAGTAGAATAAGTGTTTTTGGAGGGCAGAGTAGTCATGGTGGGTTGAGGGTGGGATATAAGGGAGCAGATGTTAAGGAGTTCAGGAAGGAAAAGAATGCTCAAAAATGATTGTGGTAGCAATTGTTCAAAACTGCTTCATGTGATTGAACTATGGAATGGTGTGGTATCTGCATTAGCTACTGAAAATGGTTTTGAAAACACACAAACAACAAACATAGAACCCAAACCAAGCTCACTGTAATCAAGCCGATGCTGGCTCATCGTGATTCTACAGGACAGCATAGAATGGACCCCTCTTGAGTTTCTGAGCCTATAACTCCTTAAGGAGTAGGAAGCCCCATCTCTCTCCTATGGAGCTGGGTAGTGGTTTCAATCTGCTGACATTGTGTTTCACAACCCCACTTGTAGCCATTGCACTGTGAGCGAGAGCTTGACAATGCAGTGGTGTGGGTCAGGCACACTTTAGTCCTCAAAATGACATCTTTTCTCTTTAACATTTTAAAGTTACTGTGCGCAGAAAATGTTCTAAATGCCTTATACCAAATGTTAATGATAACGATAAGCCTGTGCGATAAAATACGGAGTATTTAAAAGCTACTCAATTTCTGTGAATTTTTGTATATTGAACTCACGCGTAATGCCTATCTGTTAAAGCACATGATTAAAATGAGGACTACAGAAAAGTAAAAGAAAATAAGAATACTTAAGAATGACATTTGTTGATTCCATTTGAATTATTTGACATTCTTCTTTAGGATCAGCTATCGTATTTCATCTGCCATTTGTCCTTCTTCCCTCCTTTGCCTTCCTTTCTTCTTTTCTTTGTCCTTTTTCTCTGTTTGTGTCACCTTTTCCATATTCTTCTTCAGCTACAAAAGCAAGTAAAAACTATTGCTACTAGGATTCTAGTTAATATATGGATGATCTTATTTCCAATACACACATTGAATCAGGTCTTTGATGGCAGCAGACATGTTCTCTCTGCCATACTCTGGTCTTAATATCAGAAGGTTGCCTTCAAACAGGAATGGCTTCCGAGGAGATCTGTGGGGTCTGTTCAATTCCAAAAACACAAGATAGACCTGAAGATTACAATAACTGTTTTGGAGATAACAAAGGGGTCATCTTGCTTGATTTTCTTAAAAGGTAAAGGATGATCACTGGTCTTATAAAGAAGTTGGAGGGGGGCGGGGGGATTGAGAATTGCATTAGTGAGAAAAAGAACAAGAAAGTTTCCCCAAGGAATGTTTCTCTCCATCACAATGGGTTTGTTCATTCTTCAAGAGTAGCAAGGGCTGTGCTATCAGAATTTCATAAAAAAACCTTGCCCCAGCCACCAGATCACATTGATTGTGCTTCTGCAGAATTCGTTTTGATCCCAGAACTTAAAAAAAACATTGAACTGAAATAACCTGATTTGAGATGTCAGCACTGCCTTTCTGACATGGTGTCAATCAAAGAGTGCAGGATTCTTTGAGATGGAAACATCACACGGTAGATAGGTGAGAGAAATAATCACCTCACATTGTGATGTTTTTGTTGAATGAAGGTTTCTATGCTGTTGTGGCAATGTTTGTGGATTCACCCAAGTACTTATCAGTCAGAGAAACATTAACTCCAGAAAAGCACCTCCAGCCCTGCATTATACTCCCTGTCTTTGCTAATGCTGATGTCTTGCTCTGAGCTGCATGCATGTGATCTCTAGTTAGGGTAAAGATGTTTTGTGTGTTCACTAGCCATTTGAATGTTCTGTTTTGTGTGACCATTCAACACATCCTTGGCCCGTTGTCCTGTGGGGCTATTGGCTGGTTTGTCCTTAATGTTCTACTTGCCACATATATCTTCTCCCTGTCTTTCCTCCTTTTATTAATTTTGCTTTGTTGCCTTTAGTAGCACAATTGTTCATGCTTGATCTATCAGATTTTAGTCCCCATGCCCACTATTCTCTGTCAAACCTTCAATGTTTGATCCTTGTTTTGAGTTTCCCTATCCGTATGCTTTCTTTCCCTCTCACTAGTTCCACATTTGTTTTCTCTCTCTTTATTTGATACTAAGTTCTCAAGTTTGTCCTTCACATAACTTACTCAATGGATTAATGCCAACTCTGTTAGTTTTACTTCAAATACAGGCTGGATTCTGCTTTTTGAAATTTTAGTTTCCTTCCAGTCTTTCTCTTTTCAACAAGCCTCCTTTTCTTCTTATCTTAATCCATTTTAAGTGTATTTTCACTTGAATCTTCTTTATCTTTTTCACAGAGGCTTTACTTCATTGTTTATTGAGAAAAGAATAACTTATATTTAGCGCCCGCGCCACCCCCCCCCCCCCCCCCCCCCCCCCCCCCGCCCCTCTGCTTCTTTGAGTGATGATTTCTAGCTTCTGAGTCTTTCATGCAGTGTTCACCACCACCACTGGTTGCTGATGAATTGACATGGGTTGAATTCATGGTGATTCCATGTGCATCAGAATAGAACTGTAAGGACTTTTTCCTGGGCACCTCCAGGTAGTAGCGAAACTCCAAAATTTTACTTAGCAGCCAAGTACATTAACAATTCCCACTATCCAGGGGCTTCCAGTCAGCTTCTTCAGCTCCCCAACTTAATAGGTTGCTCCATCTTTAAACAGGAAGCAGATGGGAGGATGCCCTGGCCCTCTGCTCTGACTGCTTTTGCATGACGGAATCTCTTCTCTAGAGGTACAGATGGATGGTAGGTTGGTGAGCATAGTGCCTCACACATTTCCTGTCTAGTTCTGCTCTTTCAGACAGAAATGGGATCCACTCCTACGTCCACCGCCGGTTCTCCAGCACATGGAACAGATGGACGCTGAAAAACCATAGCCCCTGGTTTTCACTGCTGCTATTTCTATATTCTCTTGGACCCATCCTGTTTTATTTATGGACATTTCTATACTGGTAGCCCACAGCCAAACTCTTGGCCAGGTGTTTTCTGAGGAGTTGTAGTCTATGGACGGTAGAAGAGAATGAGGTGGGATAAGTGAAATCAGAAACTATAGTCTGGTTTCCCTAAAAAACCAGGAGTTCAGTAAAGGTCTTGTTCTCTCATTTCTGGTAGGCATGGTTTGTGTGTTTCTCAACTAAGTGCTGGAAAATGAAGAAGAAACAGAGGACTTGTCTCTCTTCCTTCAAGTGTAGAGTTGTTCAGGATAAGGGTCACCCATGAGAAAGGGTGGTGTTGAGTCTGCCACTAATGCCCTTAGAATGAGATTCCCCTTGATTCTGGGAACACGCTCATTGTTCCAGTCCTCACTGGTGTAATGAGCTTCATCTGTGAGTGTGTTCAGAGCTATTTCTTTTTTTAAAAAATTTAATTTAATTTAATTTTTTTAGTTTTAGGCATCACTGCCCTCTGGTGGTCATGGGAGCTACCCAGCCTTGCTGCTACTGGATTTGAACTGGCAACCCATGGGCCGCAGTCCCGCACTCAACCATTTACGCCACTGGGGCTCAGCCCTCAGAGCTATTTCGATGAGGAATTGGGAGAGTGTGTGTGTCATAGAGAGATGACCTATTTATTCCATAGAGTCCCTGCTTGGTGCATGTGGTCAAGTATTTAACTGTAAACCAGAAAGATTGGAGCTGAGAGTCTACCTAGAGGCACCTCATCAACTGGGGAATATACTTCTGAGAAGATGGGGATTTCTACTTCAGAGGAAAATCAACCACTGGAAGCTCCATGGAGTACCATCCTGTCCTGACATACAGGGGTCACCAGGAGGCAGAATTGACTTGACAACTGATGTGTGTTTTGCTCCTTTTATTGCCCTGGAGAGGAAGTGGTCCCTGTGCAAACAGGTGTTCAAGGATACCTGAAGATGAGGCCTGGGCACTTCTCAAAAAATATGAGACATGAAACTGCTCCTAATCTTTGGACAAGCAGTTCTCATGAAAGAAAAATGTTTGCCTAGGAGATGCTAATTGCCAGTATTTTTCATACTTAATTTGACCATCTAAAATAATCCATATGCTTTCTCCTAAAGGCTTGAATTTTAGGGGGAAAAGTGACATTTTGATGAATCTATTGTAGTAGATGAAAATATAAAAATTAATAAAAGTTTGTGCTTTTAAGTGATTCTAGGTCTGGTTGAATGTGTATAGAGCAGTGGGCAAAGGGAGAAAAGAATAAAAAAGGCAAAATAAAAAAACACTACATACTACATGTTACAGGGTTACCATGAATCAAAATTTGACCAGAAACCACAGGGTTAGCTTATTTTTGAGCCACCTATTATATCATTTACTATGTCGTCCTGTAAATTGACTTACTTGTCATCACCATATCACAGTGGCACTTCTTCTTTGTTTGAGACCCAGAATATAAAAAAAGAACAATAAGTAACAAAACAATACCACAAATTCACTGCCACTGAGTTGATTCTGACTCAATGCTATAGGACACAGTGAAATTGCCCTATACATTTTCAAGTCTGCACATAATTATGGGAATAGAAAGCCTCGTTTTTCTCCCAGGAAGCCACGAGTGGGTTCAAACTGCTGACCTTGTGTTTAGGAAACCAAATGGTAGCCCACTTTGCTACCAATAAGTAGAAGCCAAAACCAAATTCACTGTCACCAAATCAATGACAACACACGGCATCCCAACAGAACAGTGGAGAACTTCCCCTGAGTTTCCCAAACTTTAACTCTTTATGGGAGTAGCAGGCAGGCCCTGTCTTTCTGCTGCAGAACTGCTGGTACTTGCAAAAACTGCTGACCTGGAAATTCATAGCGCAACTCATAGCCACTTTGTATCAGGGCTTCTAATTAAATAGTAAGTAGCTCTCAATTCAATGTGAGGACCAGATGACCTATCTGTCCAAAAGATTGCTGGGATTCCCAGTTACAGTTGAATGTCAAGTAAAGGACAAGAATACATATTTTTTTATTATAGGAGTGTGTCCTGAATAACGTACAGGGCTTGCAAAAGGAAGTTCTTGGACAATTTCTCTGCCACCCAGCTCACATGAAAGAAGAGAGCCTGAAGAGACCAGGGTGTCATTCTTTAAGATATCGATTAGTTATCTGTCTTCCCCACTGTCTTCTACCCTCCTGTGAGAGAAGAGGGTTTGCTTTCTTCTACAAAGGTCTTTCGGGAAAGATTCTCCCAAAGCATGTGAAGGAGAGGCTGTAGTCACATGCCTGAGGAGACCTGAATTGAAGCACTTGCTGGGTCATCTGTCTAGCAGTGGGAAAATAAAACAGAAAAGACTGCACTGGAAATAAGTGGCACCCCTGTGAAGGCGGAAACAACCACCCGTGATGCCATATCCTTTCAACTCATGCAGACCCCAAGTGACTCCGTGTAGAACTGTGCTCACCAGGGGCATGTTTCTCAACCTTCCTAAGGCAGCAACCCTTTCAGATAGGTCCCCATGTGGTGGTGACCCCCCCAACCATAAAGTTATTTTCATTGCCACTTCGTCACTGTAATTTTGCTACTGGTTCCAATCAGGAAACCCCTGAGAAAGGGTCGTTTGACCCACAAAGGGGTCACTATCCACAGGTTGAGAACCATTGCCCTAGGGTTCTCAGTGGCTGATTTCTGGGAAGTAGACCCACTAGATCTTTCTTCTGAGATAATCTCCACCACTGGGTGGACTTGAACCTCCAACCTTTGAGTTTGAAGGTGAGTTCATGAACTGAATACACCACCTTGCAATTTCGAAAGCAGAAAAGTGAGGCATATGGGATTTCCCATGGACTAGACAGGTGTCATCAGGGAGAGTCCACGCATGCAGGTTATTTTTAAAAAATTCTATTCAGGAGGCCTCCTTCAAGGAATAAAAGTGACACCAGAAGAAAGAAGTAGAGGATTTCAGGCCCCTTCAAGCTCTGAGGCAATTGCAACTTGTAGGGTGTCCGGGGAGGAGAAGCAGCTTTGCCTGGTTCCTGGAGAAGGACTTTCTGCAGAACTTGGGAATGTGTCTTGAGTCACATCAAGTCCCTGGAGAACCCATTCAGATCATTTATTCTTTCCTCATCCAATATGCTAGATACAAATATGTGGACTGTATGCTAGGTTGAAACTCTTCGTTTTGCTGACACAACAGACACAGACAATAAATGAAAGATGACACCTATCTAATATGGTATAAAAACTCATGGGTCCTGAATAAGTTTAGACCCAGTGGTCCTTAAGGCAGAGCAGAATTAGCAACACTACTACCTGTAACCTACTACTCTACCAGGGTTCCTTAGAGTTTACAGTGGTTGGTAATAATCATTATGTAGAAGAGTCACATTAGAGGTTGGCAATGCCACTGGAGACAGACAAGAGTTTAGGTATTGATAAGAATGTTCAGGGCTCTTTTGAAAGAGGACATATTTTCTACAGCATGTGGAAAGTGGGAATCTACCCAACACATGAGTAATCCCTGGGAATGCTCATGTGGTAGTTACATCATTTCATGTCAACATACAGATATCTAAAGTTGTAGGGGTGGGATTTAGCCTGTCAATCAGGTCACAGCCTGGTGATGACTCCTTCTGACTGTGGTCTTCTTGTTAGGAAGGTCCTGGGACCTTCTCGGCGCCCCCCCCCCCACTCCCGCCACCCTCACTTTCCTGCTGGCTGACCTTGGTTGCTATGAGTCCTGTGATATGGCCACTGCCATTGCATTCACAGGACTTTGCACCCACCAGCCTGTGATCTTCCTGCATTCTGCATCATTGCGTGTGGCTGTGTGAGTCTGAAGAAGGACTTATGGTCTGGAATCAGACCTATGGACTTGATCTGGACCGGGCTGGGATGTTTGCTTGATGTATAATTACTTCTTGACATAAAGCTCTCTCTTCTACCTGTATGATGTCACTGGATTTGTTTCTCTAGTCAACCTGGTCTAACACAGTATATTTATCAATGGTTAAATGTCACGCTCTCATCTTTTCAATTGGATGCATGAGAGCACAATGCAAGTATGTAAGCACTATTTTCCATGGGCAAAGCTTTCATTCCTCTAAAATGCATCAGAACCTATAGCTTAAAAAGACCTATGTTTAAACAGGTAAAAATCATGATCCTGCCCATGGTGAATTTACCTGCCATTTAAGAGAGAGGCCTCTAGATGAAGACAGCATGAAGCACTCGCTCTCATGGGGGTCTGTACAAAGGGGAGAGTCAGCACAGGGGCAAAGCGTTCCTAAGGGAATCAAAGAGGACTTTACCAGAGCCAAATTCATGATCACCAAGTTGATACCAACTCCTGTGGGCTTCCAAGAGTAACTCTTTTTGGGAGCAGGAAGTCTCCACTTTTTCCTGAAGAGGAGCTGCTGGTAGGAGTCCTTTACAGAGTACTTCACAGAGGAGAGATCACTAGCGAAGTCTTAGGGAGAGCTGGACAGGAATAAGTCTGAGAATCTGAGGATTAGTATAAATGGCAAATATCCCAAATAATATATGACACAAATGGTAATAATAGACAATAGCTTCAGTTTTATTTTCACTCCCTTATCCCCAAGCTTAAAATTAGCCCAGATTAGAAAAATCCATGAATTTTGGTATTTCTAGATTTCATGATGAGCCCTGACTAATAAGCAGGAGTTTTGCAGAAGTACCAGTTTCTTGTGCAGTTGCTCATGCAAAAGAAAGAGGTTTAGCTACCACCTCATGGATCCGAGCCAGTTGAACAATTTTGGTGAACATTGACACTACGAGTCTACTTCATCTGGTACCCACAAAAGAAGCAGGGTTTATTTTTTGGGCTTAATTGTCTAACGTGTGACTTCCTGGTATGAGTCACTAGGACTTTTGCTCTTTATGGACACCATCACCTTATTTTAAAATAGTTATTGTGGCAGTTACATAATTTCATGTCAACTTGAAAAATAAGTGTAGGAGTGGAGTCTACCTATCAATCAGGTCACAATCTGCTGGGGCCTCCTGATGGATGTGGCTGTCTCATAAGGAGGGACTTGAGAACTCTCTCTCTCTCTCTCTCTCTCTCCCTCTCTGCTTCACCTTCCTGTTGACAGACCACATGGAGCCACATTGAGACCTGCCTGAGTCCTCTCATACAGCCATCACCACTGTATCCACACAATTTTGCACCCACTGGCTTGTGATCTGCCTGTAAACTGCAGTTTATTAGTAGTAGTATTTAAAAAATCATTTTATTGGGGGTTTTTACAGCTCGTATCACAGATTGTACATGCATCCAGTGTCATGCACATTTGTACATATGTTGCCATCATCCTTTTCTAACATTTTCTTTCTACTGGACTCCTTGGTATCAGCTCATTTTTTAAAAGAGCATTTTTATTGAGGGTTTTTACATCAGCTCATTTCTCCCCCTTTCCCCTCCCTTCTTCATGAACCCTTGATAATTTATATTATTATTATTATTATTTTCATGTCTTACATTGGCCACTGTCTCTGTTCACCCACTTTTCTGTTGCCCGCCCCCCTCCCCAGGGAGGAGGTTATATGTAGATCATTGCATTTGGTTCACACTTTCTCCCCTACCTCCCTTGTTATCCCTACTCTTGTTATCCCTACTCTCATTATTGGTCCTGAGGGTTGTATCTGTCCTGGGTTCCCTGTGTTTCAAGCTCTTGTCTGTACCAGTGTGCATGCTCTGGTCCAGCTGTGTTTGTAAGATAGAACTGGGGTCATGATGGGTGGGGAGGGGCATTAAAGAACCAGAGGAAAGTTGTATGTCTTATAGTTGCCATACTGTACCCTAGCTGGCTTGTCTCTTCCTTGTGACCCTTCTGTGAGGGGATGTGCCAAGTACATCATTGCATGTGACTGTATCTAAAGAGGGACTTATGGACTGGTCTCAGACTTCTGACCTTAATCTGGACTGGGCTGGGTTATTTGCCTGATATATAATTACTTTTTGATATAAATCCCTCTCTTACATATGAGTGTCCCCAGATTTGTTTCTCTCGTCAATCTGGAATAACCCATTTATTAACTGTTATTTTAAATTGTGACTGCAATCAAGTTTGTGCAGGGATTTTCCTATTTCCTTTCAAGAGATGCATATTTGTACACATATATGTATATAGATATTAAAATAATAAGTTTAAAACACTAAGTCATACATCTCCTAAAGGGAAAAATCATATGCAAAGCATTTCATTTTTACTATGTGGCATTTTCATTACATTTGATTACTCTGATTTCTCATTGGGTATTTGTGTGACTGGAGACTACTCACTCAAAAAGGGTTCTAGTAGCTGGCTACCCAGAAAAGAAGTTTGCTTTGCTGTCAGAAAGCAGAGACAATGTGGAACTTTGATGTGAAATCTCTGTTCTAAAGGCAGTCAAGGTTGAGGACTACAGTATGGGACCCTTTGCCTTTGGGAATGGTGCAGGTATCAGGGAAATCTGGATGCCCGGCACCTATTACTGTTCTAGAACCACCAATTTGAACTTGTTTCTCCATAGCACTTTGGTCAATACTCAATCTAGTCCATTCT
The DNA here is from genome assembly GCA_004026705.1 of Nesogale talazaci. Taxonomy (NCBI): domain Eukaryota; kingdom Metazoa; phylum Chordata; class Mammalia; order Afrosoricida; family Tenrecidae; genus Nesogale; species Nesogale talazaci. Next base: position 66,600 of record PVJH01010489.1, read on the forward strand.
CGGGACTCTAAAAATCCTCTCATTTTAATTCCATAGAGTGTAGGGCAAGTTGACATAAGTCTCTTGTCAAACAATTAAAATTCTATGGCTGTCTTTTCTTAAGTTCAGATTCCGTGAAAAGAAACAGCTATGAAAATGTCCTAAGATGGCATTGAGTCAGTTCCAACCCTAACCACCCCCCCCATGGCCCTGTGTACCACCAGAGGAAGCAGCACCTGTTCTTATATCTTTCTCACAAGTGTCCTTATGTGGGAGCCCTTTGTTACAGCCCCTGAATCAGTCCATCCCATCAAGAGCCTTCCTGAGGTTTGCTGTTCCCCCACTTGACCAACCATGGTGTCCCCCTCCAAGGGTTGGTCTCTCCTGACTGAGCAGCATTCTTCAAATTCTTTCTAATAGTTCTGTCAATTTGGGGGTGATATGAGACTATGTAAACAGATATTTGCTACTAGTATGGATGGCAGTGCAAAGAAGTGTGACTATGCTAGTTTTCTTTTGGCTGGTATATCCTTTCTCATCTTTTGATGCTAATTTTTGTCCTTATTTTTGAAATGTATGTCTATTATGCAACATTTAGTTGAGTTTGTGTCTTTTTTTATCTAATCTCACATTAAATTTTTTAAAAGCTGGGATTTTTAGTTTATTCCTCATAGATATGATTGTTGATCTCTGTGTTTATATTTATATTACTGCGTGTTACCTACTCATTCCATTTTTGCAACCCTGCCTTTCTCTTTTTCCTGCTCACCGAATACTTGAGACATTTTATTATTCCTCTCTATTCTTCCTACTAGGTTTTGGAGTCTTGTTTCCATAATCTTAAGGCATCTGATATATGATCTTGACCTATCAGTGATTCATAAATTCACACTTTGCTCCATCTCTGTTGAGACAAGGATTTTGACATCTCTATGCGGTCTGTCTTGGAAGAAGTTCAGACAGAATTCTTAGAAATAAGGGTGTGGGGAGAGAAACTTCATGTCACGTACTCTGGATGTGTCGTCAAGGGAGTCTGATCCCTGGAAAAGGGAATCATGTGTGAAGGAGGACCAGCCCAAACAAGGAAGCCCTGCAATGTGCTGGGTGGGCACAGCAGCCTCAGCAATGAGCTCATCACTGTGATGACAGGGCTGTGTTTCCATCTTCTGCAGGTAGGGCTGCCATGAGTGGGAGTCTTCTCAGTGCACCCAACAGCAACAAGGAGCAACTGGCTTCATAGTGTCACGTGCAATTCTCCTAGATTTTAAATGCCCTATAAGATTAGTGCTGTTTGATGTAACGGTTTTCGTTGATTAATCCACACATGTACTTTTTATAGCATTCTTTCCCTTACCTGCATCTTTCTTTTGCTTAGCATCACATTGCTTTTGACTAAAGAACTAAGATGATTATGTGTTGGATATGACTCTGTTGATGACAATTGTTTTTTTCCCCCTTTTTTCTTTTTAGGTGGGGAAGTTCTTTTTATTTTCTGTATCTGCCTTCATTTCTGATAGACAATTTTTTTGTTTTTATTCATCTCCTATCTTAGGTGTATGATTATGTTCTTTTAGCACTTTGAGAATGCCTGTTCTTTTTGTTCACAAGTCACCTGTAAGTCTTATTTTTGACCAGTTGATGATAATGTATTCTTTTTCTCTGTTTTTAGCTATTCTGCCGTGTTGTACCTAGGTGCGATTGTATGGATACTTTAGTTTGAATTGATTCAATGGCAGTGGGTTGGAGTTGCATCATTACCTTGCTCAAAAATTGTAGTAATATTAGACCTTTCATCAGTTTTAGAAAATTTGCAAGCATTTAGAAATATATACTATTGAATATTAATCTTCTCTTTCATTTTTCCTGTATGATTTCAATTACAATTATAGATTACATATTTTCTGTATATTTCATAAATAAGTATAGGATAAAGACATTTTTAGGACATTTCAACTAAAAAGTACCATTTGTTGGATATACTAAAGGCAAAACTCAACAAAGCAACAACCAAAAGAGAAACTACAAAAGAAATGTCCTCTGCATTTATGAAGACTTAGTTAGGTCTTTGTAAATCTAAGCTCTGGCCCCAAACAATTCATAGATGGATAAAATTAAAACCAATCAATCAGTCAAACAGGACAGCTATTTTAGAAAGTATACCTTAGAATTTATCAAGATAATTAGGCCTTTGAGAACCCATACACCAGAAAGAAGAAAACTCATATGTGAACATCTTCTGTTTGTAATCTCAGAGTTTTCTTCATGATTTTCAATATGGACATTTTTCACAGACTTCCTTTCTATATAATTACTCTGTTGCATGTGGTTCCTGAGTGGTCAAACAATTAGTGCACTTGGGTGCTAACAGAAAGATCTAAGGGTTCATCCCACCTAGAGGTGCTTTGAAAAGAAAGACCTGGTGACATAATTCTGAGAAATCTGCCATCGACAGTCAGATGGAGCACAGTTCTATTCTGACACACACGGCTAGCCGTGGGATAGATGTGACTTTGCATATGTAGTATTGGTAATCTACTGTACAGCTAGGTCAAATTAACCACCTAATCTACACATTCAATTCTTAATTTCAATAAACTTACCTTTATATTCTACAGTTTTAATTTTGTTTTTAACTGCAAGTGTCAGTTCTCCTGTCTTCCATTTTCTTGAACACATTTTTGCAGTCCGTGTATCTCAAATGTTTTTGTGTCAATTGCCATGATCTTTTTTCTGCTTTTGTTTGTTTTCTCGGTGGGGGAGGGCTGTGTCTTTCTATTATCTTTCTTCTGTTTCTTTGTTTCTTGTATGCTGGTGATTTTATCTTGCACTGTGATCATTGTGTATACTTGGAAGAGCATGAAATAATGAGGTCTTTCTATACCAGCATTTAGCTTTGAAAGGCAGTTGAAAGAGGATCACTCTAATTCAATCAAAAGTTGAACATGTTTAAGGGAGCAAAATGCCTTGTCTACATATGTTTTCCACACGCTCTTAAAATCTGCAGCAGTGGCGTAAGTTCCACCTCATAGTGACTCTCTAGGGTAGAGTCACACTGTTCCACAGCATTTCCGAGGCTATAATTTTTCTGGAGAAGACAGTTTTCTCCCTTGGGGTGGTTGGTGGCTTGAAATAGTGGCTCTCAAGTTCTAACACAACCATCACCAAGTTTCTGCATTAACTCCTTGACTGTCTCAAAGAGATCCCTAAGGGAATGTAGAGATATCTAGACTTGTTCTTTTTTACTTTTGCTTTTATTCTCCCCCCAACAGTTTTATTGACATATAGCTCATAAACCATACACATAATTGCTCAATCATATCAAGAAGAGTTGGACAATCATCACCACAATCCTTTTTAAAACATTTTCCTCAAGTTTATCCTCATCATCACTACCTTCTCACTTCCCCCCAACCTCTCTTGCTATGCTTTCAGGGATCATGAATCTAGTGTGTCTCTATAGATTTGCTTACCACGGATTTCATATACAGAAAAGCATAAAAAAATAGCAGAAACAACTACAACAAAAACGAATGAGAACAGCAAAGTAAAGCAGATAAAAGCCTCAATAGGAAAAAGGAGAACATATTAAAAACTAGAACAAATTTGAATGTATAATAAGGAAGATCAAATTATAGCGTGCTCAATTTAACCTCACTTCATCTGCAGCAATCCACTTTCCAATGTGTTATGCATGTTAGCACGGTTATTCACATCCCTGGTCCATCTTCAGAAGGGCTTCCCCAGGGGCTTAATCCATGTGTATTTCCCCTCCCTCATCCCTTTTTAATATTGAAACTGCTTTAAAAAAAGGTCCAAAGGGAGAGTAAATGACATATTTCCTTTTAACCTAACTATATATGCCATAATGGACTTTGCACTGCTCTCTGTTCACAAGGATATTTACCCCCCTCAGCTATGACTGGAGGGAATTCTCAGGAGACTAAGTCTATATACAGACTGCAAATGGATTTTGGGCTTCCACTGTCATTTATAACCTTCTGAAAAGCAGGTGTTTTCCACAATTTAAACTCATTTCATTCCTTCAATTGGACTTGGATTACATTATTTACAATCCTTACATCACATAACCTAGTGTGTTTCTTTCATGTGGACTCAGTTGACATTTACTTAGGTGACTGCTGGTTTGGAAATCAGCCTGTAAGACCCCAGACACTATTTTTTTCATAAACCATTTTATTGGGGGCTCATACAGTTCCTGTCATGATCAATATATCGATTGTATGCAAACTCCATTTGCACATTTGTTGCCTTCATCATTCCCAAAACATCCTCCTTTTACTAATGCCCCCGGTATCAGCTCCCCATATTTCCCCTCCCTCCCCACTCCCCCTCCCTCATAAGCCCTTAATAATTTACAGATTGTCATTGTTTTGTCATATTGAACACTGTCCGATGTGTCCCTTTACCCACTTCCTTGTCATCTATACCCCAGGAAGAAGGTTATATATAGATCCCTGCATTTGGTTCCCCATTTCTACTCCATCTTCCCTCCACCCTTCCCATATCATCACTCTCACCACTGGTCCTGAAGGGATCATCTGTCCTGAATTCCCCATGTTTTGGCTCCAGTGTACATCCCCTGGATGTAGCTGGATTTGTGAGGTAGATTTGGGATCCTGATAGTGGGGGTGTGGTGTGGGTGGGGAGGAAGCATTTAAGATCTAGAGGAAAGTTGCATATTTCATTGTTGTTACACTGTACCTCGCCTGGCTCATCTCCTCCCTGCAACCCCTCTGGAAGGGGCTGTCACTTCACCTATTAATGGGCTTTGGAGCCCCAATCTGTACTCCCCCTCATTTAGAATGATACAATTCTCATGCACTATTCTTTCTGATAGCCCATTACCATCTAATTTCTTCACTAAATATAGCTGTTGCATTTATATCTTCAGTGATCTCTTCATGAGGTCAGACATCCAGCAGGGCCATGTCATGAGAACTAATCATTTTTAGATTGGGGCTGGAGTAAAGTGTATTTGTGCTTTATGTATATCTCTGGTTTACCTTAGAGATAGCATTGTCATTTTACATTAGAAACTATTATCGATCATCCCCCTTGCACACCACTCCCACTGCCAACGGTCTTATGCTGACTTGTGGCACCTCTATTGGCAGTGCAGGACTGCCCCTGTGTGTCTCCAAGTCTGCAAATCTTCACAAGAATAGAAAGCCTCTTCTTCTGTGGAGCTAGCTGGGGGTTTCAAACTGCTGACCTTCCAGTTAGCAGCCCAATACATACACACTACTCACTGATGATGTCGCTAGCTTAGCTAATGGTACGAAATGTTAAACAGAAAATGATGTAAGCGTAGGCTAGCTATGTTATTCTTCCTTGATAGAAACTGAACTCTACTTCTAACAAAACTTTCACTAAAATTCACAGTTCCAAACACTGTGAGATGCAAAAACTCTAAACCTCCTTCTGCTAGAATAGCTTCTCTTGGTCAAGTTAACAGGAGTTCCCTGAATTCTTCAAGAAGGTGTTTATGCACCTTCTGTCTCAATTCTGCTTTCTTTTTTACCTTCCTTCATGTCTTCACTCACTCACTCACTCACTCACTCACTCACTCACTCACTCACACACTCACTGCCATTAGGTGGATTCTGACCCATAGATACCCTGCAGTATAGGGTAGAACTGTGCCTGTGACTTTCCAAGATTGGAACTCTTTATGGGGGTGGAAAGCCTCCTCTTTCATCCAAGGAGAAACTGGTGGTTTCAAACTGCTGACCTTGTAGTTGGCAGCCAATGGGATAACCACTTTGCCGTCAGGGCTCTTCTGCAGGTCTTAGAAACTCTGTAAGCCCATTTTTTCCTCTCCACCATGTTTTCAGATCACTTAAGGCATTTCATTTCTCTATTTCTTAGCAGCTTCTTTGCCTTTAACTCTTTGAAAATGGTCAGTGATTTGAGGCATCATGAATAATTGCCCTTCTTTCCAAGATCTTGCTCTTCCAAATCCTGCCTGTTGACCATGGCAAACTGTCTGTTGCCTTCAAACTTAGTTTGAGTTTAGTTTTTCTAGTTGTTCCTATGGGAGGCTTAATCTTCTATAAATCAAGTCCTTGTCTTTTTCCTTTATTTTTGTTTTCAATCATATAGCCTACCATTGAGTGAATGTTCTCAGATTTCTCTAGCCAAGCTCTACTTATGGATATTTAGGTTGTTTCCAATCTCTGGTAGTGCAAACCACAAAGAGTCAAGCAACTTCCTATGCACATTATTTCACACATGTGCAAGTAAATGTGCTAAACACATTTCCAGAAGTGAAATGCTAAGTCAAAGCATGTCTGCATTTGTATCTTGATATATGTTGCTATTTTGCCCTCCGCAGACCTTGTACTTATTTTTATCTCAAAGCTTACACAAGTATGCCTATTTTCTGACAGACTAACAATCTAACTTTCTATCTTAATTTTGGTATTGCCAATCTAGGAGCTAAAATAAATGGCATCTCATTTTAGTGTCGATTTGCATTACTCTTGTGGTAGAAGAACTGAACATCTTTTCACATGATTAAAATTCCAAGTTAAAACATTCCTCTACATTTACTATAGATGATCAACATTTCCCAGGGTATATTCTACCACATTCACATGAAATATCCTGCAAGAAATAAGCTGTATTTTATAGTCTTCCCTTTTGGCAATTCATCAGTCACATACAATTTTCTGAAAAAAGAAACCCACTAAACTTTGTTTTAACCCAGTGTTTTCCTAATCAAATTTACTGAGAAATAAGCTATTCTTATTGAGAAGCACTTTTTTAGATAGTTTGATACAAGGACTACATCTACAGTGTCTAAAAATAAGAATCACAATGATGTTGGTCAGAAGAACACATGGCCTTCAGATTGATTTTTGGCTGACATTTTCACTCTGTTGTTTCTTAGAAATTACTTTGTTTCATATTCCACTCTTTTTAAGGCAGTAA